>JAVTVY010000380.1:0-32958 GCA_036873755.1 Hanleya hanleyi | reverse complement strand
TCGAAAATGAAGTGTCAGCACCACTTTCCCGCGTTCGAATGCCACTGGTCGTCCCGTATCATCTCTTATATCCACCGTGATCGTGTTGATGTCGGTTTGTCGTACGGGCAGGTAGAGCATTTGGATGAAACTGTGGGTCACTTGATCTCCATACGCCTTTTTAATGGGGACCACCCGTAACAGAGGTGTGTTGATATCGCCCACGATGTGGTTGTCCACCACGTCCGACTTCATATCCATCGGGTTCTCGCCTTGGTGGGCGGTGGGACCAGCGAACGTCTGTAGATCGAAACCCAGCATTTGCTGTAGGATAGGACTCAGTACGACACTCGCGTTGGCGGTGACGATAAGCTGTGCCTTGTCGTTGTATGCGTTGTAATCGAAGTCCACGTGATTCTTGAAGGGAAAGGATTTGATGGGTTTTGAAGTATTCGTGACCTCCCGTAGAGCCTTATAATGCAACAGTCTTGTCAGCCCACCCATGAACTCCTTAGGGGTATCGTATTGGCCTTCGGGGAGGGTGAGTCGGGTGTTTTTGCCTTCGTAGGTCACCTCGTACCACACTTCATTGGCTCGCACGTTGTACCACGAGTAAGGGTATTGGATATCCACGAGGCCACATTCCCAGCGCCCAGGTAAATGCAACGGTTGCGGTAACTGGGTCACGTACTTGGCCAGGGTGTTGTCAGGAAACACTTCCAGCGAACTGGTACTGGGTAGGGTGAGGTAAAACATGGCGACTGAGCTGTCCTGCTGCTGCTGTTGGTTTTAATAGGTGTTCCAGGCCTTGGGCGGTTGTGTCCGGCGTCGTGTTCGTCGCGTTGACTTGCTACGTGTGACGGCTCTGGAGATGTGGGGTGTCCTGATCGAGGGTGTTTTTTTAAAGGCTTGAAAAGAAGGTGCCCGTTGTGGTGGTGGTGTTTTGGGGGGTGACTCCGGTTCCCATTCGGATTCCCAAGGTTGTGGAGTCTGTCGTGGTGCACGACTCGGTGAGTCACGCTGCGTAAAGGCCCAGCGGTGGGGGTTCCCCACCAATTCCTGTGGTACATGCATGTCTTTCAAGCCTTGAGCGAAGACCTCTCATCCTCGAGGATCCGTGTGCGACCTGCGTTGACGCATCAGGTCATTCACTAAATCCGTCATGTGGGTGCCGGGAACCACCTGATTCTGTACCAGTAGTTCGCCTTTATCATTCCAAGTCATGTTAGGATTGTGTTTCATCCGTTGTAATACCAGGCCAGCTTGTTTCTTGAACCATGCAGGTACACTCTTCAGCACTTCGTCTTCCACCCACTGTGGGGCTGTGGGTGCTAACCCTGGTAATGGCGGCTGTTGGAGCGGTGCTGAGGTCGGCGGTGTGTCACGTGGTGGTGGTGGTGGTGGTGGTGGGGTAGAGAAGGTTTTGTATTGGTTCATGAACGTCATGTACCGTTGAAGCGTCTGATTGTACCGTTGTACTTTCTCACTGTCGCTTAACCCCGGTCTCTGTAAGATCTGTTGCATCTCTCCATCGAGGGTGTTTATGGTCTTCACCGTAGGTGGGACAGGGTAGGGCGATTGGAGGTTTTGAAGGAACCGTGGTTCGACGAGGACCATTTTTTTCGTGTGGTTCATTGTCGACCGAAGAGTCCACCCAATACTGGACCCAACACGGAGGCGGCCAACGGTGCTAAGATGGCCCCGAGAAAGCCGCCTTTCTGTAACACCTTTTTCTTTTGTGTTTGAGGGACCCGCTTCTGGACTAAGGTTCGGAGACCTGTCTTATGCTTGGCCAACTTGGTCTTCTGAGCTGGAGTCAGTGGTACGTTGCCTTTTAACAGGTTGTACCCGATCTCGCACAGACAGCGTACAAGGTCAGGGTCCGCACCGCGTACAATGGTTCGGACCAACTCGGGTGGGGCCGTCTTCAATACACGGAGCATGGGAGCGTGCTTCCGTACTCGCGCAGACATCATGTACAACTAATGCCAGAACCCACAACTCTGCCCTTTTTATCTACTTCAGAGAACAGAGACAAAGTCAACCATGCTGTGGTATTCATTCTTTTTATTATCCCCATCATCAAACACACACTCCAGCTGGGGGAGCCACTGTGGGTGTGTTTACATTATTTTTGCATGTACACGTGGTGGGCCTCTCCGGGAAAGATGCCGGTCCGTAGTCGAAGGTGGTCGGGGGTGGCTTGCTTGAGGCCGGGATACATCTGTCTCGCCAGGTGCAGCAGTTGAGTGGTATCTCTCTGGTTTTGAAGACCACCAGGTAGTGGGCATTTAAGCTGATGTTCCGATGTTCTTTGTTTTTACTGAACAGATTCTGCACAATGTAGATGATGCTGAGCCGTCGATGGTGGCTGCCTTTGGTAAAGAGTTGGGTGACCCGCCCATCCGTCTCCGTCATGAGATCATCCAGAACCACCAAGGTGTCGGGTTCCAAATCGGCCAGGTTGGGTAGGCCTTCCACGAACGTGATGTGAGGCATTGCTGCATACGCTTCCTGCCATTCTCCGTAACACCACACGACTCGGGCAATGGGTGGGGTGATCATGCTGTCGGCGTGTTGAAGGAGCTTCCTGACGAAGTGCGTTTTGCCGGAGCCCGTCGGTCCTGCGATGACGGAAGTAAAGGGATGCTGCCACCGAGGGTCCATGGTTCGAGCTGTATGCGCTGTCGTGGTAACCCGCTCTTGTAAATTTCGTACGAGTGAACTGGACTGGTGGTGGTGGGTACAACGTCGGTCGTCGTTGTCTGTTCACTGCGAGTGATGATGGTGGTGGGTACAACGTCGGTTGTCGTTGTCCACTGTGAGGGATGACATCCGGTGGGTCTTCAGACGTAGTGGGTGTTCTTGGTGTAGGTGTGGAGCCTGGTGTGGAGCTCGACGTGGCTTGTACACGGGGTGTGGTGGTGACTGGGCTCGATACGGGGTTGACTGGTGCTATCTGTAGACCGGTTTCACTGGTGGCTGGTGTTCTCAGTTGGTTAAGTAGCGTGCTGACATAGGCTACGTCGTAAAACACACCTCCGTACAACACACTCAGCAGGGTTAGCAGTATCACCACAAAGCCCACTTGCTCTTTGCGCGTTTTGGGAGACGCTGTGTTCAGAGGCAGCTGCTGTTTGTCCATAGCACTGTGGTCGGACGTGGAATGAAGGATGACGGCAGTGGTGTCTGGCTTTATAGGCGTTTCACCTGGTTGGCAGCGACCCAGGAATTGAAGGAACATTTGACGAAATGAAACAGTTTGCCACGTCGACGTTCCGTTTTCAAAATCTGCTCCACCGTGTAGTAGTCTTGCTGTGTTTTCACGACAGGCTGTAATTCCGTCTCGTAAAACGTCCCTAGCAACGGTTCCCCTTGAAGATCTTCCAGTTCATAGACTCGCTGCTGTCGGGGTAGGCGCCGTTTAATCAGGAAGTGCTCATCGCTCCAGTTGGGCAAGTAACTTTTCTCAAATTGACCTTTGACTTTACTGATCCGTACAGGGTCCCCGACCTTGAACACCGGCCTTCGTCGTTCGCTGCGATTGCCTGGGGTACAAGACACGCCGGACTTGGGCTTCATTGCGTTGGGTCACGGTAATGGGTGCTCTCTCTATACTCCGATGATAGGCTCGATTGTAACCACTCACAAGTTTCGGGAGAACATCGATGTACCGCCTTGTATTCTTATAGGTGAAATATTTATACATGCGGCCTTTGAATGTCCTGTTGAACCTTTCCACCACGGAAGCCTTGGTCTCGTTGTACGTATGGAAGAAAAACACCTTCTGGGCTTTCAGAAACTGTTGGAACGGTCTGTTGAAGAATTCCGTGCCTTCGTCGGTTTGCAAATACAAAGGTTTGCGCCCGGTCATCCGGATGGGTACCACCCACGCATACTTCGATAGGATATCGATGCACGTCAAGATATACCGATTCCCATCGTTGTGTTTGGCAAAGGCGCTCATATCGACCAAATCCGCTTGCCACTGGGCATCTATTCCTCCCACGATGACCCGGTTCCGTAGAAAATGGCGACGGACATATCGATGTAAGGTATAGGTGTCTTGTTTTCTTAACCAATCTCGGACTTGGGCACGTTGTATCCCCTGGGGTTTGGCCGCTCGATAGAGAGCCGACAATGCAATATAGGCCGCCGGACTGTCGGGACTGTAGTATAAGTTATCCAACACCTTCTCTCAGCTCTTCAAGGTGACAAATGATGATGGACCCTGGCTCTATCGTTTATTTATAACGGATATATCTTGAGCCGGAGTTTCTTTCTGATTTTCTTCGTTGGCTTCCACAGTGTCCATGGTAAATGACCAGTCCAACTCGTCTGATGACCGCTTGATAAGCACTTGATCCACATCTACTACGGCATCTTCCAATGCAGACCATATATCAGGGTGAAGGGTAAAATGCACTGTACCCCCATCTAGCCGAGCCAATTGAGCAAAGAAAGGGCCGCGTCGGATGTACACATCGTGACACAAGTGGATGAGGTCGGACTTGTGACATGCTTGATCCAATGACGAACGGTGAATGACACACACACTGTCTGACCCTCGTATTTATAGTGAGGTCCCACTGTCAATGCCACAGCGCCAGGGTCAATAGGGCACAGACTATTGTGAGGCCAACCAGCCGTCGCTGGTTCCGGCGTGAGCGCTCGGAGTCCATAGCCCGAGCATCAAGGATGGCTGTCATAGTCCAGTAGTGGTGAGTGATGGCACACCTCTCCATCGAGTGCACTCTGTCGAGGACCGCTTCTGTGAACTCGTTCAGGATCTGGCGTCGCCCCTCGTTGTCGTCGCCATCTGCAAACATGGACCGGACCACTGTTCGGTAACCCGTGAGTGAATTAACCACGGTGGCATGCTGTAAAATGGGAGTCGCATAGGGCTGGATCTCCGTCATGGCTCTGCAACCGTAGAAATGAAGGTGTGGGATCCAGAGGGACATGTTTTATAGACCATGTCACACATGCGCGCCTAGATGTAGCTCTACCCTTATGAAAATATACCACACTTTACCACAAAATACTACAGCAAACTTGTGGTAAAGTGAGGTATTTTGTAATAAACTATAGATGAGGTATAGTATTTTGTGGTACTCTATAGTTACTACAATTTACTACAGTGTCAGTGTAGTATTTACTACAGCAGTGCTTTAATATACTACAAAAACCAAAGCATACCACAACTCAAGTGTAGTATTTTGTGGTAATTTGTAGTTTCTACAGTTTACTACAGTGTCAGTGTAGTATTTACTAGAGCAGTGCTTTAATATACTACAAAAACCAAAGCATACTACAACTCAAGTGTAGTATTTTGTGGTAATTTGTAGTTTCTACAGTTTACTACAGTGTCAGTGGAGTATTTACTACAGCAGTGTTTTACTGTGAGACAATGTTGTTGAGCTATACTACAAACTGCAACACATCTGTCGTATTTTGTGGTTTCTATAGTTTACTACAGTGTCAGTGTAGTATTCACTACAGCAGTGTTTTACTGTACCGGTACTACGGAGTTGTTGAGATATGCTAAAAAAAAAACAAGCATACCACAACACAATTGTGGTATTTTGTGGTTTCTACAATATACTACAGTGCCAGTATAGTATTCTCAAAAGCAGTGTTTTACTGTACTAAAGAATCATAACCACAACACAAGTGTAGTATTTTGGACCCTATATGATCCAGATCTTATAGGATTTGCAATTTTATATGATCATATACGATTCAATATCAGTTCACAACACCCAAGTAATGTTCTCCATATTTGGCTGCTCATAGTTGGAGAGAGAGATTTTGTACCACAAATCTCCAATCTGCTGCTCATGAGGCATCAAATATCAATTTTGGTAGTTTCATATGAAATTCATCTTAAATTTTAACTTGAATTTAATACAAACTCATGATTAATATTTTCAATAACTATACTATATTACGATTGAATTGAAGGATTAATTTTATTTTCATATTGTGTGAATATTCTATCGTTATGCTGATATTTGACTGTGAAGTATTTTGAAATGTCATTTAGGAAATGCTAATAAAAATTGACAAAAAAAATCTAATTGCCATCCATCATAGTTCGATATCCAAACAAATGCATGGTCACTGAAAACTAAATTTAAATATTCTAACTCAAATTGAATTCACTAATAATCTTCTTCTGAAATTTATCAAAATTGGAATAAATGTATGAAGTTTTGAATTTTTGATTGTTTTGAATTAAAGTTTTATTTAAAATTGAATTAAGGATGTCCGTAATTAACTTTTCGAATAATGTATGTTGCTGCATTCATAATTGTGTAATATGAGGGAAAAACAAAGAAGAAATATAGGTCGGTGTGCATTGTTTAGCTGTTGACACTGTTAAAAAGACGGACCCATGCTCCATTTGATAACCTAGAAAACAAAGGGAATAGCCCAGGTTTTGAATCCTATTCACACAAAAAATATATAAATAGTATTTAACTTTTTCTTATATTCTAACTGTTTGAAGACAATCACAATGTCCATCAAAATTGATCAAATTGGATGAATGTTGCTGCACAAAATTCTCGGCTAGAAGACTTTTAAAGGAAATCCCTATCGCTTAATCTAACTGGCAAAAACTGCTGCAAAAAAAAAATCACCAGCAGACATCCCTTAAACCTTGATTGTCATCACTTCATTATGAAATATTTTTTGTTATCATTCAACTACTTGAACATTTTCATGAATTAATAAACTTCTGATCAGTTCAAATGGTTTCCCAATCTAAATGGTGTTTACAAAATCTCTCTACTCCAAATGGAGGGGAGGTAACTCTGCTTGTTGACACTAGGTGGCGCTGCACAGAGACAACAAAGTTTTTCTTGCAGTTATTTAGCTGATTTGAGGACAGTAACAGTCACATTTCTGATTATATATGGCCGATGGAACTGATTGATGGTAAGTACCTTTTGCAACTTGTAGGCTAAAATAGCATTCTAAAGTCTCCATTTGTTAAGTCCGGAATATTTTGGACTAGTTTAAAATATATTTTAGTTATATAAGTAACTTTGTCAGGTTTGTATATTACACTGTAAATACAACCACCAAAACATTATACTGCCTTGGAAAGATTTATTTATCTCACCGGTTTATGAAGGAAGGGTGGCTTGTTGGTTGATTTTCTCGTCTTCTCTAATCTATGGGTAGGATAGTTAGGCATGCCCAGTGTAATTAACCTTAGATATAAAATGTTGTCTAACATATATTTTAATGGCAGAGAATTGTATTTATTATGACGTTTTCAATAGCTGCACAGACATGTATATTTTGTTCATTTAAATAACCGGTCCACCTCACAAGAATAGACCAGTTTGTCTTAGTGGTCCATTGTGTAAGGGATTAACCATGCTGGGTGACTCTTTGCACAGTTCAATGTGAGAAACCCAGAAGGGGGTGTTTTTACAATCTCATTGTGTCATTTCCTGTACTGGTATATTTGTATCTATCTACCTTCAATAGTCAAGCCATTTCAGATGTTTACTTCAAAAAATTGACATAACATATGAATGAATTGATAACAGTTGATTTGTGATTCTTTTAAGTCCTGGCTTTTATTTCATACTGTCGATTTCACAGTCTGAGCTTCCTGTCCTGTCAAATTGCATCTCACCCACCATAATGAACAGTTTATCAATGATGTTTTTATTATGTTCACAGTTTCACTGTGGATTCTGATGAAAGAGTACAAATACACTTACAACACAGCTTTGCCCAGTTCCGGGTAGGCCTAATGTACCAGTGGTGTGTACTATTCCTGACAACCCGAACTTGGGATGCTTTTGTCGAGCTAAGGGCTGATCTATATGATATGACAAATTGTGGTTAGTATCATCCATTGTTCATCAACACTCCATCATATGCCTCTTACATATCAATATAAACATAAATTGGTCTTGTTGTCTAAGCTTCAATACGTGTTGTACCCCATTTATGTACTTTTCAAATGTGATGGGGGGGGGGGTATGTAGGCCTACATGCTTTCGTCCAGTTTTACACATTATCAAGTCAAATGTCATTTATTAGAATTTCCAGGTTGTTTGGTTACTCAGATGTCCTGTTGATTGTTGATTACTTTATATGAATAAATAAATAAACAGTCCTACAAAATTATTTTTGGCCATGTCAGTGTTTCAAACACATTTTCGCATTGCTTATTTCAATATTTAAAGTTAGTACAGAATTGAGTTGAAAATTGTTGAATTTATTTTCAAAATAAATCACGATATGATATGTTAATAATTGTTTTCCCCACAGGAGATCACACAGCCTACAAAGAAGATGAACAAGACAGTTTGTGATGCCCGGAAGAATGAGCCAAACAACATCCTTGAGAAGTTAAAAAAGCAGCGACAAGGAAACCTTCCAGTGGCACCTGTTCATGACGAGTCACATGATGTAAGTATAAATTCAACTATCATGACTATTCAGCTAAATCCCTAGGCTATTATCAAATAATTCATTATTTTGACTATTGAGATTTCTCATTAATTGTCTCATCTACATGTATTTTACTGATCCCTTTTAGATAACTATTTCTAATAATATTAATCAAAATTTCTCTCAATGTGGACAAAATATGTGGATGTGATGGGTATGTGATTTTGGTATTCTTCTTCTTTGTAGGATTCTAGTAGCCGAGCAGACCTGAGGGCTCTGCAGAAAGAAGTTGAAGAGCTGAGAGTGGAGAACCAGTCTCTGAAGTCAGAAAACAGGTCTTTGAAAGTCGCCTTATCTACATTTACTGGTAAGATTTTAAATTTGAGTTTTTGCAAGTTTGCTAACCATTAAAATGCATATTAAAGGACACCGAATTTTAATGGATAACAAGCGATCACTTGTAAATAATCATTTAATGTAATTAATCTTAGTAAATAATAATTTAATGAGATTTGAAAGTTTTAACTCATTGTTGATCCTTTGTCAACATAATTCTGCAATTTATGGCTATTAACATTCTGACTGAATATTATCAATCCAATTGTCAGTACACATTTTGTATCTTTTATTTCACAGAACTGTCATCTGTATTTGATGACATCAAGACCTCGGTGAAGACAATGAAGAAGGTGGCATCACGTCAGGCATGTCAGGCATAGACTCGCCCAGCAGAACCACATCAGCTGCTGACACCATCAACATCCGAACCCTTGCCCCATCATACGCCATCACCCTCATCACCAGATCCATCAACTGGATCATCCGATGATTTAATTGGAGAAAGAAGACATTCATTTCAATATTGGTAAGTATTTCTTACCCATCACAAGAACACAGTAGTAATCATAATATGTGTTCCTTCATAATAACTTAATTAAATTCAATTAACTGTAATCAAATGCCGTTGTCAACAAGTTCAGACTTGCAGTAATGTCCATTTGAAGTGTATACTAAATAATTTGCCAACTCAAAATTTTTCTTTCTTTTCTCCTTTCAGTTGAAACTCGTAGAGTATTCCCCGACAAGAGAGAAGCGGACATCAAAGCCAGTATTCGCCTGAAGCTGAACAATTCTTCGAAGCAATTAAAGAAGTAGTATTTTTACATTAACGAAGTGTTTGGACATTAACTGAGTGCATTTTATGATGTTGTATGGAGCGATTCAGTGCTAGTAGAATAAATATAGTATTATATAAGAAATTATTGTGTTATTTTTATTGTGTTATCAGGGCATTGTCATTCTCTGAAATAGATTATTCTACAATGTTGTTCAGTATTGAGGATGTAATATAAATACCCAGTCCAAAGTGAAGCTATCAATCTATAGTTTTCTATCAAAATATATATTCTACTATTCTATAACGCCTTTGATTTCCATCAAAATATATAATGCTATAGTGTTCTATATAAAGTAATGAAGCTATAGATACTATAAAATTGCATAGAGAGCTATAATTAATTTATGGTAATCTATAGTTAATTTATAGTAAGCTATAGTTCATTTGTAGAAAGCTATAGTTCATTTGTACTAAGCTATAGTTCATTTGTAGTAAGCTATAGTTCATTTGTAGTAAGCTATAGTTCATCTGTAGTAAACTATAATTCATTTGTAGTAAGCTATAGTTCATCTGTAGTAAACTATAATTCATTTGTAGTAAGCTATAGTTCATCTGTAGTAAACTATAATTCATTTGTAGTAAGCTATAGTTCATCTGTAGTAAACTATAATTCATTTGTAGTAAGCTATAGCTCATTTGTAGTAAACTATAGTTCATTTGTAGTAAACTATAGTTCATTTGTAGTAAGCTATAGCTCATTTGTAGTAAGCTATAGTTAATTTGTAGTAAGCTATAGTTAATTTGTAGTAAGCTATAGTTAATTTGTAGTAAGCTATAGAATTTCAGCTGTAGTAAATCCGCAAAAGTACCACAAAATCGATAGTAATCTATAGATTTCAACTATAGATTTTTATGGTAAATTTTCATAAGGGTACGGGTGTAGTCCGTGATACGTACTATTCTGATTGGTTATGTGGCTCCTATAGAGATAGTACCTTATCGACAATGGCGACTACTTGTTCCAAAGCCGTCCATAGATCGGGGTCCAGGGTAAAACCACCGTCAGACAGAGGAGTCGAGCGGAAAAGGGACCGCAGAAAATGTAGACGTCGTCACACAGGTGAATGCTATCACCGTGCAGGTCACCCAACAACACCCGTTTCAAGGTAGTCCATCCTTCCGTTGACAAAGAGACGTGCGCTTTGGGTTCAGGCGTACACCAACACCTAAGTTCGCTATCGATGAGGGCCACTCGTTTGGGGTACAACAATAGGGTGCAGCCAGTTGTAAGCCTCCGGGTAGCCACGGTCCCTTCTTTCACCTCGGGGTGTAGTAAGTCATCCACCTCGGGGAGTACATCTTTCAGTGCCATCCATAAGGGTGGACAAAGTGCGATATAGGTACCTCCACTCTGTTCCAACCGGGGAAAAAGGGAATCCTCTCCAGCAGTGCGTATGTGCACGCCGACTTCCACGTGCATGAAATCCCTTTCGGGGTCTTTTCCCTGTAACAATCGTGTCAATCGAGTCCAGCCTGATAGCGATAACAAAATCTTCACCTTCTGCGGTGCGTCTAGGACCAGCTCCAGGTGATCGTCATTGACGATGAGGTAGACGTCGGACGTCAGTTGGAATAACGCAAGCTTTGTTGCGCTCGCTGCCATGGTGGGGAATGAAAAGCGAACGGTTAGAGAGGTGGCTTTATAGTGTACCTTTTGGGTAGGGTTTTATACACCGTGTGAGTCAAGGGCACTTGTTATATTCGCTTGCGCCATACGGTCAATAAGGTTAGAAATGCGTTTTTTTCTACTACGCCCTGTGACGGCCCTTCGTGAATGGGCGTAACCTGTGAACATCATAGGAATGCATGTACTAACCTGTCTGTGGGGTTTTCCCACAATGTCGTTCACCTTCGTGTCTTTTCGGGTACGTCCGTGTCTTTTCGGCAAAATGCGTGTCTTTTCGGTAAAGTCCGTGTCTTTTCGGTAACGTCCGTGTCTTTTCGGTAACGTCCGTATCTTTTCGGGTATATATGAGGGTCTTGAGGGGGGCGACTGTATGTGACGTGTTGTATGTGTTTTTCTCGGCGACGTCCGTGTCTATCATCCGGGCACATCACGTCTGCGTCTGCATTGGGGTATGTATGAGGGTCTTCATGCGCGCGCGCGCTGCGGATTCACCCGCGCACTTCCGGATAACCCGCGCGCGCTGCGGCATCAGATCACCCCCGCGCGCGCGCGCTGCGGCCGGGGCGGCCCGGGCCGGCCCGGGCCGGAAAAAACCCCGGAGGTTGAACATTCGGACGTCTAAGGGGAACATTGGAACTCTTCTGGGTTTGGAGGTGAAACCCGGAAGTGACGTCACAATCCACGTGACCTGCGCAGCAGAATGGAAACGACACCCTAGTCTAGCCCCCTCACATAGGCTTCACATTGATACCTCACTCGATCCAATCGGCCCACTGGTGGCTCCCCTAGATCCCAAAACGTCTATTTCCATACACTTTGTCTATTGCGCATGCGCAGAATAACGATATTCCTACCCCACATCCACCCCATCGATTGCCCCCTCACATAGGCTTCACATTGATACCTCACTCGATCCCATCGGACCATTAGGGGCCCACCTAGATACCAAAACGTCCACCCCGTATGTACCTATACACCCATAGCCATGCAGTATAGGCATATGGGCCTAACCAGGCCTCGGTGACTTTTTCCAAAAATTTCACCGTTTCGCTCCGGGACCCTTCCCATCGTGTTCTAAATGACGAGACGTGAAAAACAAATCCAAACAGCCCATATCACAATGAACGTGT
Source organism: Hanleya hanleyi (assembly GCA_036873755.1). NCBI lineage: Eukaryota > Metazoa > Mollusca > Polyplacophora > Lepidopleurida > Hanleyidae > Hanleya > Hanleya hanleyi. The sequence goes on along the minus strand of JAVTVY010000380.1, from coordinate 20,624 downwards.
GTGAATTTCCCAGGTTGAACCCATACCCCCATATAGCCAGCCTATAGGCCTATATACAGACCTCGGTGACTTTTCCCAAATATTTCACCGATTCGCTCCGGGATCCTTCCCATTGTCATTTTCTCGGCGAGACGAGAAAAGCGCGACCCCACAACCCATAGTAACACCCACGAAAAAAAAACGACCATCCCCATACCCCATACAGGCATTTTCCCTTATATTGTATAATACAGACCCCTATTGTAGGGGTAAAGTCCGTGTTCCGCTTTTTATAGTTTCGGAAAAAAATCCTAATTTTACATGCACCCACCCCATTGACTTGATAGGCAGGTCCCAATAAGCCCGGGAACCGATATTAGCCCTTTTGGCTAGGGTTGATAGGTGTTTTCTCCTATTTTAGGGGTAAAGTCCGTATTCCGCTTTTTATATTTTCGGGGAAAAATCCTAATTTTACATGCACCCACCCCATTGACTTGATAGGCAGGCCCCGATAAGCCCGGAGACCGATATTAGCCCTTTTGGCTAGAGTTGATAGGTGTTTTCCCCTATTTTAGGGGTAAAGTCCGTGTTCCGCTTTTTATAGTTTCGGGGAAAAATCCTAATTTTACATACACCCACCCATGACTGGATGCCCCTTCACGGATGCTTCACTTTGATACCTCACTCGACCCAATCGGACCATGCAGCGTATTTGAAGTCTGGGGACTACTTTTTCTCCGCGGAAGCTTTTTCCCGCGACCGCATCACCACCAGACCGCATCACCGCGGAAGAATATATGCCCAGGGGCCCTTTGCCGGAACTATAGTGACCTTGAGCTGGTGGCGCCTCCTGGCGGAACTCCCTCCCCTGGCGGAACTATTGGGGAGATGATGGGGAGTTCCCTATACCTTTAACCTGGAAACAGCGCCCCCTGGTGGATGCAAGAGTTACCTCCCCCGGCAAAATGTGACCGGATATCCTCGCTCTTCACGAAGGAGGTGAACGACATTGTGGGGATAAACCCCAGTACATGCTCCTCTCACCGAAAAGACACGGAGATGAACGATATCCCCACAGACAGGTCAGTACATCTCCTATCATTCTCACAAGTCGTCATACGGCACAGCGCCCCCTGGTGGATGCAAGAGTTGCCTCCCCCGGCAAAATAGGACCGGATTTACTTGCTCTATACTACTGGACTCCCAAAGTGTTAACAATGCTATCTGTTTTTGTTTTTTAATTTTAGAACAACTCTTAAAGATAAGTTTATTCAGAAATGGTATGGCGATATGTACTACTCCTCAAAAGGCGTTATCTACAGAATATACAAAACGAAATTTTATTTGAAAAGTTACGCGAAATTACTTGATGAAAAAAGCAGAAAAATCGTAATTGATCGTATTGCTTTTATGTATTGCTTGTACTTTTTTATATGTCCTGTATGTATTGTTTTTATGTATTGCTTGTACTTTTTATATGTCCCGTATGTATTGTTTTTATGCGGTGCCTTTAACCTTCGGGCAGAAATGAGCAATAAACTAACCCAGAAATTCTGGCTGTGATAGGTAAATTTAGGATAAGGGGGCGTGGCATTCCTATCACAGCCCAGAATGAGGGTAGGTTAAAATTTGGAGATAAAAACTCATCTCGCGAAAAGCGGCTTTTCGCTGACGAAAATAACGAAACGGGAGAGAAAAAATATGCCAATTTGATACAGTTTGACCGACCTGAGCTTCTTTAACCATGTACCATCTCTCATGACTGTTTTGATGCTGACAAAATGTGATCAAATGTGCGAGAAAAAACTTCCATTGATTTAAACGTTTTCGCGCCTTTCTGACATCTTGTGAGAATATGACCTTGATCTCGTGACCTTTCTGATCGCGTGAATAAACACACGTCGCTATTGGTTCTTGATGACGTGAGTCAAAAGACCAACCCCATTCTGCGCATGTCCCTGTAAACTATGGCGAACGAAAACCCAACGGCAAAACGACAAAATCCGTGTTTGATGGCAGATTCCATCTAATTAAAGGAGTCATTAGGTGGTTGTCATAGTGCTGGAGATGCCAAATCATATTATTTATTCGATAAAATGCTTTTTGTGCGTCTGGCTCAATTCCCCACGCCGTGTGCAGTTAAAGATCTCGAGCGACTGACGTCTTATTTATTTTTTTCCTTTTCGGTCTGTATATGTGATTCGGGCTAAAGGGGTCGGCAACAACCCCCAAAAATAGACTCCTTAGCCGATGTTTTCGGGCTAAGCAATAAACCATCTTATCTTATCTTATCTTATCTTATAAAAATTTCACACTTGTACACTGAGAAAAAATTGTGTTGAAGCCATTTTAGCACCAGAATTGTGTTGAAAATAACACAAATTGTGTTAGAATCAACACTAATTTGTGTTGAACTCATGTTGATTTGATAATAACACAAAGCATTTTGTCTTGAAGCCATTTTAGCACAAAATTGTGTTAAATCAACACAATTTTTTTCTCAAGACTCCCAATAGAAACAGGAAGATGCCGTCAAACCACAAAGGCCGAAAGATACTCACATAGCAGCGTGTGAAACAAACAGTATTGGAGATGAGTTCCATTTTATGTTCTTGTGTCCAAAATTTGTAGACTCACGCTCAAAATATCTAGCACGATATACTTATGTTAGACCGAATGTGATCAAACTAAGAGATCCTTTTCAAGCAGAAGATCTACGTAAACTGAGAAAAATATGTCAATTTATCAATGAGGGTATGGTATTCTGTAAATATTAATGAATGGATCATCTGCTGTTATACATATAAATATATTTGTAATTATAAAATATATTTTAATATAAACAATGTATATATATATTCATAAGTATTCGTGTATATGTGGTCGCCATATATGTACATGGTTGTACCCATCGTACCACCCTGTGTGATTGGAGTGAAATAAAATGATGATGATGGTGATGACAGTTAACTTTATTCATCGCAACCGAATTAACCCACAATTTTTTTATGAAAATTTTATCTTCAGATTGAGTTTGGAGAAAATTTATGTGTGGTGGTTATTTACTTCTGGGACATGGGTCAACGAACTTTTTGCAGTCTTCTATAGCAAAGACTGTATGTCATTGGTAAAGTTTTATGTATTGTTTATTTCAATGTGAATAGAGCAAATGTCTAATATAAATGGTACGAAGGTGAAAGTGCCATTTGAAATCAAGCTCAAGTCTTAGAGGGGGGTCCGCGACTAACAATGTGAAGTGTGAATACGTATTCTCACCTTAATGGTGGATATTCTCACCTTCATTCTGTGTATTGGATAGATCACATGCAGGCATAAAAGAGAAGGCCTCACATCTGAATAATAAGTCTATACAAAATTTGCCGCCGAAAATTAGAAAAGCTTCTGTATGCGGTAGCCAATAATAATTACTGAAGCAACAGTCGTATTGTCTCGGAATAACCAATGTGTATTCGTTTTATTTGCAGCCAATCGTATTTCCTCTGTTTTTCAAACAGAGAAAATCTGATTGGCTGAAAACTCTGGACAACTCTGGAACAAAACTCGAATGTACTTGACAAGGTTTGTCATTTGTACTGATTTAATGCATACTATTTTGGATATACGACACGGAGGAAGAAAAACTGCATTGGGGAAATTTAAAGATTTTCAGATTTTGGCAACCCAAACATCTGGTACGTAATTTGGCAACGACGAAAATGTGAGTAGTAATTCTTTTAGCACGCTTGCAAATTAACCAGTGACCACAAACTCGTATATCTGATCCCTGTAGTCTATTCCCATGCCGGTAACAACTATATGATTATCGCACACTTCTATTAGCTATATGTGCCCTTCCTGGCATGATTTTTGCTGAGAGAATTAATTAATTTTGATGAGAGAGATCTGCAAAAATAGTAATCAACCTGAATGGACGTTGAAATCGGGAAAAATCGAAATGACTTCACTGCCTTTCACCAGAGAAGCTACATGGCGGAAAATCAAATCAAGTACTGGAATAGGACATATCAGCATTAATTTGGTCCCCTAATAATTCCAATGATGAAACTGCGCTGGCGGTCGGCGGTGAAATAAATTATAGATTTTTTTGATTGAAAGATTTTGGCGTCCATTTAGCTTATTCTTCGAGTTGTTCACAAAACTCATGCCACGAAGGGTGCAAAGCTGAAAGTAAATGCGCGATAATCATATTTTGATGTCATATAGCTTCGAGGGAGGCATGCAATCCATGTTACCCTGATGCGACAAACTTATTTGAATGAAACAAATGCTCAAAAACTTAGGGGTTTTTTTGGTACACTTTATCTCAATTATGGTCAGGATTTGTTTCAAATTTTCAGTTCGGTAACGCCTACGATCAACCAAGAATGCGGTAGTTTTTAATTATTTCTTTTATCGAACTCAGTTCATTTGAAATTATAATACTGTATAGCCTATCATACTGCGGTTATTCTGAGCATATTTGCATACCTCTCCAACCAGAGGATTTTCTAAATTTTCCAAATTATTTTCTATCTTTCACACCAGCTAATTATTTCCTAATTTTCCTAAGTCATCACGTTTTTAAAGGGGGAACCCGAATGAAACATTATGTGGGAAAAGATAAGAAGTTGCCATATTTTTTTCTGAAATTTCAACATTTATTTCATGAGAGTAATCCTAGATATTCCTACTGGCTGCTGAGATATTGCACTTCAAGGATTGTTTAGGTGTTGTGCAAATAGGGTATGCAAATATGCTTTGATGACATCACGCAGTGAACTGATGAACTAGTGAGATAGTTAGATAGACAGATACTAACATATTTCATTTCCTAAAATACACATGAATCTGATTTTCTTTTGCATTCAATGATCATTATGTTAACATGCCTACTATTGCATTTGTGATTTTGTGATTTGCTCGCCAATATTTTTAGAAATATGGTTGTCATAGTAACTAGTAACCAAGCGTCTTATTTCAGGAACTTTCAGAAACAAGTTGAAGTGGCTTTTTATTGATACGAATTTCATAGACTGAATATTCAGTAATTAAAATTTAATAACACTTAGACCAAATTTCCAACATAAAGCACTAAGTAACCTGTGGTAACCATATTTCTGAAAATATTTTTTCAAAAACATACTCAAATATAGTTTGCACAGTATGCGATCAATAAGCAATGTTATATCTTAAAAGATCAGACTTAAAGGAGAAGAAAACATATGACTAATGTATACAATGAATGAAAGATCTATCTCCCCCGTATCGAAAAATGTAAGCAAATATATTTTGCGATTTTTGCTACTCGATTAAATCGGCGTTCAACCTGCGCATCATTGTCTCTCAAGCGTGCCGCCATTCAGGCTAGGATCGTTTAAGCGTGTGACGTCACAGGGGCCTCGCCGCTCTCTACCGGGGAAGGTGAAAATATAATGATATTGCATGGAGATATATTACAAACCAAGCCTTTCTTACATTGGAATGATTACAATTTGACAGGAATAGGAACCGCACATCGTGATATGACTGAAATAGTGTCGAAAGACTGATAAACTCACTCCAATTTATTGCCGCAGCCTCACCGTGCAAAAGTTCTTCCCTGATGAGTTTGGAGTAAAATCCTGCGGACCGACATCTGATGAAATGTCACGGTCTTTGGAATGTTTTTTCCCCAGTTCTGTTAGAACAGCCGAACGCCACACACTGCGGCATGATGCCCGTGTATTTGCGGAATATTGGCACACTACCTCTATCAAATTATAACGGTATACAAAAAATAGACAGCAGTCCCGAGAGTTTCTCTTACTAATAACGTACAAAGCGAAAGTGAGCATGAGCCCGGTTGACGTCACGAAGCGATGCGCACAATATGTTTTCGGCATTTCTGATTGGTTAAAATAGACGCAAGCCCTTGTAATGGCGGCACTTATGAATCTGTCCAGTTTTGATGTTTCGATATGAGTAGATCGGCGGTAAAAAATCGCAAAAAAGATTTGCTTACATTTTTGGATACGCGGGAGATAGATCTTCCGTTCAGTGTGTACATTAGTCATATGTTTTCTTCTCCTTTAAGTGAATATTGCTGCATAAACTCTCTGTATATGTCAGGTTGAGACTTCAATATCTCTGAAACCGTTTGCAATATCCGCATCTTGGATTTATTAGGGGACCATCTCCAAATTTCACGTTAAGTTGTTTGCACTCACAACACGTCTTGTCCGATATTGCTTCAAATTTGTTTCTGTTGAAGTGGAATGCGGTAAGAATAACTGTTAACGGGTAAAGTGGGATTCTACGTCATCAGGAAACTTTTTGAACCTCCAGTCTTCACATTTTCTGAAAAATTGATAATTGTGTTATTCACGTCTTATTTTATTCCACGGCATGATTTTGCTCTGTTAATATTGCGGGTTAAGGGTCATCCAAATATTAACCGTATCTGGCCAGGGCGATTTTGGGGTTTACCGCAACCGGGGGGAGGGGGGTACCCTCCCCTTTATATTTTCGCTAAGGCTAGAGGACTGAAACTTACTGCACTATATCATTGAGTCAAGCTATACAAGAAAATGTAAACATTCCAAGATAGCCACCATGATGACGTCACTATGACGTCATTTTCAAAAGAACAAATTTGGACGATTTTTCGCTCAGTATTTGTTTACTTTCTTCTTCAACAAAAACTGCATGATAGATTAGTGAATAATAATCTGATGTGAAATAGGTTTTGCCAACTTTTCCATACAGAAAAGGAATTTTTTTAAAGAAATATGACGAAAACATCAATTTTCTGGTACCCCACATGGCCGCCATTTTAAATTTACCCATGATCCTCTGTTCGGATAATATGATATGATAATCTACTAAGTCACGGAGTTTCTGCTCTCAATTTTTTGTCGTTCTGTACATAGGAGGTTTAACAGAAACACTACTAATGAGCTGCATAAATAGCGAAAAGTATGATTGGCAAATCTGTTCATGCATTCCAGAATATTAGTAAATAACTTATTGGGGGGAGGTATTTTTCTTACCTTTTTAACTAGAACCATATCCTTGTGTCAGGATCTGACCGAATCCGTCCGTCATATTTACCTAATCAACTTCTCCCTCAGTTTTTATCAGCAGATTTTGAGAGCTTTATATAGCATGGTTTGAAGGTGTGTAGATATGTATGAGATGCAATGTAAATTGTTGTCATATTTATAACGTTTCCGAACTTTATGGGGCTTTCTCGATCTTTGCGTCTATTCCAATAGATTTAACAGGATACGTCTGAACAACAGGCCCTCAAAACAGTTGGGGGGAGGGGGTAGAGTGAAGTGTCGAAATGTGGGGTCTCTGTACACAACGCCATGCTTCGACACTTCACATCATACCCCCCCCCCCCCCCCACCCCCTCGCAGCCTTCCGAAACTTCTTTTTTTTTTTAGGGTCTGTGGTCTGAACCTTCGACACATATTTAATGCTGAATGGGGAAGTGCATATCCTATTTATGAGATGAAATTTATTTTTTTGTCATATTTATGACGTTTTGGATTTTTGAGGACTTTGGCGATTTTTGCATCTTATTTCAGTATATAGTGCGTCAATTTTCACTGGATGTTACTGAAATTTCGGGGATGTCCATATCCTATTTATGGATGAAATTTTGTCAAAATTACCAGGAGTTACTTTGCTGAATTTCTTCACTTCTTGCAGTGTGTTATATTTTCTGCATCTATTCCTGTATACAGAACACGTTCTTGTGGAACATGTTCTTGTGGAATCATGAAATATTTTTTTTTGAACTTTTGAACTTTGTATGACTTTCTGTATCTATTCCGATCGACCCGATGAGAAGCAATTTGCCATCTTCCACTGTCACGACAGAGTTTGAAAATAAAGTTTGCACCCAATTACATCACCCAAACACGCTTACACAAACGATATTCATAAATGTCTTCTTGTTCTTTTTCTTCTTTTCAGCTGATAATTTATATACCAATAGTACGCAGTTTTGTCACTGATATCCGTGCATGACCCAAAGCCATTTTCAGGTTTAAACTTAATCAATTTGACCCCTCTTCACCATCACGTCTGTATTGGTTATTTGAATAAGAGATGCACCGGCTGCGGGATCGCCCTAACCTGTATATTGTGTTATATGCTGTTAGAAATCCAGCATCAGTTATCCAAAATATAGACGTGCGTACCGCTTCCACATAGAACGTGCGTGGAACTTGATGCATGACTGTTGTCATATACTCTTGTGGCATCAACAAAAGTTTCTATTTCATCAAAATTTATTGTAATTATATAATTACCTCGAATTCATACTTTCTAGTCAATAACAGATTCGCCATTGTGTTTGTAATATCCAATATACTACTGTTTTGTTTATATACGATGGTCCAATATGATCGTAAATTTGAAATTTCTTCAAACCATTTGGAAATACATGCTGTCATGGACTGCAAACGATAACATTAATTTGCTGATAAAATTGCGCTAATCTTACATTCATTATCTCAAATTTAATTGTTCATTCATTATCTATCACTTTTGATAAAAAAACATTTAGGTGTTTGGAGAATAGAATCATTTAAAAAATATTGATCAGAAATGGAAAATTTTGTCTGGAAACATAACTGATGTTACGATTTCCCATCTTCATACACAAGGCCAAATCTCCGTTCATATTTCGAAGTGTAGTTCGAAGTGTGAACGGAGAAGTCGGCTTGTTTGTGAAGATTTCCCCCGTTGGTGTTAAATATATTCAGGTGAGATAAATAGACAGGTGGTATGACATATATCCAGCAGGGAACACGCAACCGTGCAGCAGACCCAGGTACGTGCAACTAAACCGTTACTAACCACACTCCCCCGGAAACCTACCGGTGCCAACGCAAGGGGGTGGCATTCCCTCCACCTCAGACCAACAATCCATTGATGCGCCCTGGGAGTCACAAAAGCTGAAATCCTAAGGTGAATCTCTGGTACCGCTTGGATGTATGCTGGACTTCGGTCTTAACTGGCGTGAGGTCTGTTGTTGGAGCAAACATGACATCGCAATACTAATCGTTAACCCTGACCATTATCATTATCTGTTGACTTTATTATCTTCCTTGGGATCATCTTCACTTCTCTCTGAACTTCAAGCTTCTTGCTGAACGCTGTACTCCTTCTCCCCAACTTTCAGTAAAATTACTTATTTCTTCGATAACTTTCCGATACTTTTGCCATGGGAAACTTCTCTCGGAAATTCTTATTCGGTTACAATAACTTCTCCCTGAACTCTTCAATAGTCTCTCATTGGCCAACACTATTCTCTGAACTTTAATGCTGTCTGATCAGGGCATCAGGGCATGGGGAGGGGTCATTTTGCCCCTAAATCCTCAGAAAAGGAGGCTGAATCTTCTAGCAATATATAATGGGTGTGAAACTCTACCGGAACATGATACAAAAAATCAGTCAAATGACATCTCTGATAACGTTAGTGATACAATGTAATATTAGAAGATTTCTTATAATTTCAAGCATTTTTATTAATGCAATTTTTCTTCGAAAATCTACATAATCAGGGAATAATTTTTACAGGGTGTGAAATAAATTCGTGATGTGAATTTTTGGGGCAGTTTGGAGAAATATGACCAATTTCCAATTTACCCATGATCCTCCACTTTTTATCTTTTCATTCGTTCCATAGCGTAGAAATTTTGGTAGGACCACTTCCAGAACAATAGTAATATCCCTGGGTTACAATAAATTTTTCATCTGGGTTAACTGCCTTCCTGAACTCACTGGGGTACAATAGTTTTTCTCTCTTGTTTGACAGCTTCCGGAACTTGGATACAACAATTTCTTCCTCATCATTGATGACTTCCTTTCCGCACTTTAGTATCATCTCCCTTGAACACACGAATTTCTCCCTCATATCTCAAATGAATTCCGTTTTTTTAAAAATTATTTTTCATTTTGTTTTCATCAACATTAAACTTACATGACATATTGAAGTTTACTATCATCTCTTTTGGACACAACAATTTCTTCTTCATCTCTGACGACGGCTGGATTATGAATGACGGACTAGACGCTTGTAATTCCTTCTGAGTATCATCTGTCTTGGATAAAAATAAATAAATAATAAAATAATCTCCCTCATCTAGGAGATGAATTCCTTCTTGACTTTAGTATCATCTCGCTTTGATACAATAATTTCTCCGCCATCACTGATAACTTTGTTCCTGAACTTTAGTATCATTTCACTCGGATGCAATACTTTCTCATTTCATTTCTAAGCTTTAACAACATCTCGTTCGGACACAGTAATTTCTCTCTCATCTCTGATTAATTTCTTCTTGACTTTAGTATCATCTCCGTTGGATACAATATTTTTCCCCTCATCTCTGATAACTTCTTTCTGAACTTTAGTATCATCTCACTCGGATACAATAATTTCTTCCTCATCTCTAATAAATTCATTTCTAAACTTTAATAACAGCTCAGTTAGATACAATAATTTATTCCTCATCTCTCCTCTTTCTGAACTTTGGTAGCATCTCACTCGGATACAATCATTTCTTCCTCATCTCTGATCAATTCATTTCTAAACTTTAATAACAGCTCAGTTAGATACAATAACTTATTCCTCATCTCTCCTCTTTCTGAACTTTGGTAGCATCTCACTCGGATACAATACTTTCCTCTTCATCTCTGATAAATTAATTCCAGAACTTTAGTATTTCCCTTGACTACAATAATTTCTTCTTCATCTTTGATGAATTCCTTCTTAACTTTAGCATAATGTCACACGGATACAATAATGTCTTCTTCTTCTCTGACGACTTCCTTCCTCAACCTAAGTATCATCTCCCTTGGATACACCAATTTCTCCCTCATGTCTCACGAATTCATTCTTGATTTTTAATAGCACCTCCCTTGACTACAATAATTTCTTCTTCATCTTTGATGAATTCCTTCTTGAACTTTAGCGTCATGTCACACGGATACAATAATTTCTTCTTCATCACTGATAACTTCCTTCCTGAACGTCAGTATCACCTCGCTTAGTATCATCTCCCTTGACTACAATAATTTCTTCTTCATCTTTACTTCATTCCCGAATTTTAATATCATCTCACTTGGATACACCAATTTCTCCCTCATCTCTCATGAATTCATTCTTGATCTTTAGTATCATCTCACTTGGATACAATAATTTCTTCTTCATCTTTACTTCCTTCCTGAATTTTAATATCATCTCACTTGGATACACCATTTTTCCCCTCATCTCTCATGAATTCATTCTTGATCTTTAGTATCTTCTCACTTGGATACAATAATTTATCCCTCATCTGATATGACTTCCTTTCTGAACTTGGGTATCACCTCCCTTGGATACAATAATTTCTTCCTCATCTCTGATTAGTTCCTTACTGCGCCTTGGTATAATCTCACTTGGTTACAATACTTTCTCCCTCATCTCCAATGAATTCCTTCCTGTACTCATCTCACTTGGATACAATAATTTATCCCTCATCTCTAATAACTTCCTTCCTGAACTTTAGTATCATCTCACATGAATACAATAATTTCTTCCTCTTCTCTAATTCCTTCCTTTTATATCATCTCACTTTGGAGACAATAATTTCCTTCCTAAGCTTTAGTATCATCTCACTTTGATACAATAATTTCTCCCTCATCTCTAATAATTTCCTTTCTGAATTTCGGTATCATCTCACTTGGATACAATAATTTCTTCTTCTTAAACTTTAGTATCATCTTCCTTATCTCTAATGAATTCCTTCCTGTATTTTGATATCATCTCACTTGGAAACAATAATTTCTTCTTCATCTCTGATAACTTCCTTCCTAAACTCATCTCTCCCTCACTTCTAATAACTTCCTTTCTCAACTTGGAAACTTCTGAACTTCATCTCATTTGGATACAATAATTTCCTCTTCATCTCTGATAACTTCCTTCCTGAACTTTGGTATCATCTCACTTGGATACAATAATTTCTTCTTCATCACTGATAACTTTCTTCTTAAACTTTAGTATCATCTTCCTCATCTCTAATGAATTCCTTCCTGTATTTTGCTATCATCTCATTTGGATACAATAATTTCCTCTTCATCTCTGATAACTTCCTTCCTGAACTTTGGTATCATCTCACTTGGATACAATAATTTCTTCTTCATCACTGATAACTTTCTTCTTAAACTTTAGTATCATCTTCCTCATCTCTAATGAATTCCTTCCTGTATTTTGCTATCATCTCATTTGGATACAATAATTTCCTCTTCATCTCTGATAACTTCCTTCCTGAACTTTGGTATCATCTCACTTGGATACAATAATTTCTTCTTCATCACTGATAACTTTCTTCTTAAACTTTAGTATCATCTTCCTCATCTCTAATGAATTCCTTCCTGTATTTTGCTATCATCTCATTTGGATACAATAATTTCCTCTTCATCTCTGATAACTTCCTTCCTGAACTTTGGTATCATCTCACTTGGATACAATAATTTCTTCTTCATCACTGATAACTTTCTTCTTAAACTTTAGTATCATCTTCCTCATCTCTAATGAATTCCTTCCTGTATTTTGCTATCATCTCATTTGGATACAATAATTTCCTCTTCATCTCTGATAACTTCCTTCCTGAACTTTGGTATCATCTCACTTGGATACAATAATTTCTTCTTCATCACTGATAACTTTCTTCTTAAACTTTAGTATCATCTTCCTCATCTCTAATGAATTCCTTCCTGTATTTTGCTATCATCTCACTTGGACACAATAATTTCTTCTTCATCATTGATAACTTAAACTTTAGTATCATCTTCTTCATCTCTAATGAATTACTTCCTGTATTTTGCTGATCTTCATCTCTGATAACTTCCTTCCTGAACTTTGGTATCATCTCACTTGGATACAATAATCTCTGATAACGTCCTTCCTGAACTCATCTCTCCCTCATCTCTAATAACTTTCTTTATCGTCTCACTTGGATACAATAATTTTCTCTTCACCTCTGATAACTTCCTTCCTGTATCATAACTTTTCATACTAATTTCATCGGAAGTGACGTCATCACCGATAGTGACGTCACATCACCGATAGTGACGTCATCACCGGCAGTGACGTCATCACCGGCAGTGACGTCATCATCGGAAGTGACGTCATCATCGGAAGTGACGTCATCATCGGAAGTGACGTCATTACCGGAAGTGACGGTCGACGATGACCTCCCTCATCTCTAATAACTTTCTTTGTGAACTTCGGTATCATCTCTTCGATACAATAATTTTCTCTTGACCTCTGATAACTTCCTTCCTAAACTTTAGTATCATCGCCCTTGGATACAATAATTTCTCCCTCATACCTGATATCGTTTCATACTAATTTCACCGGAAGTGACGTCATCACCGGAAGTGACGTCATCACCGGAAGTGGCGTCATCACCGGAAGTGACGTCATCACCGGAAGTGACATCATCACCGGAAGTGAAATCATCACCGGAAGTGACGTCATCACCGGATGTGACCTCCCGACAATGACCTCCCTCATCTCTAATAACTTCCTTCCTAAACTTCGGTATCATCGCCCTTGGATACAATGATTTCTCCCTGATATCTAAAATTGTTTCATACTAATTTCACCGGAAGTGACGTCATCACCGAAGTGATGTCATCACCGGAAGTGAAGTCATCGCCGGAAGTGACATCACCGCAAGTGACGTCATCACCAGAAGTGACGCCATCACCGGAAGTGAACTCCCGACGATGATCTCCCGCCGACGACCTCCCGTTGCGGGACTACCTCTCAGTGAGCGGACATGCGGGCGAAACGCTACTTCCGGTGATGACGTCACATTTATCATGGTCAAATCATACTAATTTCAACGGAAGTGACGTCATGAATGGAAGTGACGGCATCACCATAAATGGCGGCATCAACATAAGTGACGTCATCACTATAAATGGCGGCATCCCCATAAGTGATGTCATCACCGGAACTGACGTATCAGCGGAAGTGACGACATCATCGTATGTCTGTTTACCGCCTGATGTAACGTCACCACTGGACGTCACTTTCGACGACGTCACGATGATAACGTCACTTCCGACGATACGGTCATTTGGAATAGTTTGCAGGACTACCGCTCAGTAAACAGACATGCGGCTAAAACGATACTTCTGGTGATGACGTCACTTCAAGGGTAAAAGGCCAATGATCAAGGTGAGATAAGGCGTTAAGGCGTTGATAGGGCGTTAAAAGTTGTTAAGATTGGGCGTTGAGACGGGTGTTGATGGGCGTCACTCAGTGGCATCTCGAGGAATAAGTGACAATTTTCATGGGATATCTAGATCCATCAGAGCTTCCGGGCTAATCCAACAGGGCGTTTGAGCGTAAACTAGGCGTTGGTGAGCGTTACTGCCCATAAAAGCAAGCGTTTTCCAAAGACGTGCACAGCTGAAGTTAAAATCTCACAACGAACAAAAACGAACATGGCGAAAGGTTGACGCAACACCCAAAAGGTGGCTTCTGACTGGAGAAGGACAGCCGAGAATACTAATAACAAGACAAGAACGGAAATGAGAGATATAGCATGAAATGGTGGTTTCTGATTGAGCAGGAACCTATGAGAACTGTATACATACCCAACGCCACCCCCTAGCATGGATATGATGTGATGACGGGGAGAACTATATGAAAACTCGTGAACGTGTTGATCTTTCTTTCTCTCATCTGTCTGCACCATAGCGATAAGACATCTTGGGACATTATAGAAGACGTTAGGGCGCTACGACATCCCTGTGTTAAGACGGGCGCTCAGCAACGCCATCAACACCACCACCAACACCACGAAATCCACACTCACTCATTCACTGCACTCATCATCGTTGGGGCGTCGTTGCGTTAAGACGGGCGTTCCAGTGCCCTTTTCTCACAATTCCCTGCCTGTGCATGCGCACCATAGCCTTACTTTCTCTCCACGCCCATCCAGTCGGATGGTCCCCAACGAATGCTTCACCTTGATACCTCACACCTCTTCCCAGTTCCCTAATATGTGTTGTAATTTTTGCCTGTATATGACGAGATTCTGCTGGTGGACGTTTCGTCCCCGAGGCCCGCCCACTGTACAGACCTTTTGGTCTTTGATATATGTTGGCATTGTGGGAAGTTAATGCTGGGTCGACATCGGGCCTTACAGACTAGTCTTTTGTGTTAAATGCCGTCATTTTTATCTGACGACGATACAGCTCACCAATCCCCAATGTACGAGTTGTCACAGCGACACAGCTCACCATTTACCAATATACGAGTTGTCAGAGCATTTCCATAATTGCTCTCTAGATTTGTATCTAATACTGCTTATGCCGGTGCTAGGGGCCGTGTGGTCATGTCATTCAAGTGCCACATGAACAGGTACAATAAAAGCGTACCTGAGATACAACACATATCACGAATCGTTAGATTGTTGGTATGTGCTTTAGAATAGGTTAACCAGAAGAAAATACTGTGAAGTCATGTGGCTTTGTCAGTTTGTCGGCACCACTTCCCAATTCCCTGTAATATGACCAACCTGCTGGTGGATGTTGTCTAACATAACTGACAGAACAGAGTAAGACTGACACATATGGCCGTTCTCCTGGTGAATGTTGTCTGTTATAACTGATCGAACAGAATAAGACAGGAACATATGACCGTTCTCCTGGTGGATGTTGTCTGTTATAACTGATCGAACAGAATGAAACAGGAACATATGACCGTTCTCCTGGTGGATGTTGTCTGCTATAACTGATCGAACAGAATACGACATTGATAAATGACCGTTCTGCTGGTGGATGATGTCCCATATAACTGACAGAACAGAAGACAGGGATATATGACAGTTCAGCTGGTGGATGTTGTCTGACACAACTGACAGGGCAGAGTAATTTCTTTGATAGGCATTGAAAAGTCAGCGTATACAACACAGGGCTATTCTATGGATAACAACTTCTTCATTGCTGTGGAGCTGACGTTTCGTTGGAGATACTCCCAACTTTTTAAAGCTAAGCTTTGAAAAAGTTGGGAGTATCTCTTTGAAAAAGTTGGGAGTTCAAAGTATCGCGTTGAAAAAATTCGGAGTATATCCAACGAAACGTCAGCTCCACGACATTAGCTCTGAAAGGTTGGGAGTATCTCCAACGAAACGTCAGCTTCACAAACGTCAGCTCCACGACATTAGCTCTGAAAGGTTGGGAGTATCTCCAACGAAACGTCAGCTTCACAGCAATAAAGAATTTGTTATCCATAGAATAGCCTTGTGTTAGAACAGAATAAGACAGGGACATATGACCGTTCTCT
The DNA here is from genome assembly GCA_036873755.1 of Hanleya hanleyi. Taxonomy (NCBI): domain Eukaryota; kingdom Metazoa; phylum Mollusca; class Polyplacophora; order Lepidopleurida; family Hanleyidae; genus Hanleya; species Hanleya hanleyi. The sequence continues at coordinate 4,306 of JAVTVY010000380.1, read as the reverse complement.
TGGTGGATGTTGCCTGATAAAAGACAGAAACGTTTTCAGTTTGACAGTGGATGATGTGTAATATGACTGCGAAGAGGGACAGGAATACATGACCATTCTGCTTATGGATGTCTGATATACCTGAGTAAGTGACCCTTCTGCTGGTGCGGGTTGCCTGATATAACTGATAGAACAGAAAGAGACAGAGACATATGACCGCTCTGCTGGTGGATGATGTCTGGTATCAAAGACAGAACAGAATAAGACAGGGCCATATGGCCGTTCTGCTGGTGGATGTTGTCTGATATAACTGACAGAACAGAATTAGACAGGGGCATATGTCCTTTCTGTTGGCGGATGTTGTCTGATATAACCGACAGAACAGAATAAGGCAGGCACATATGACCAACCTGCTGGTTGATGTTGTCTAACATAACTGACAGGACAGAAGAAGAAAGGGACATATGACCGTTCTTCTGATGAATGTTGTCTGATATAACTGATCGGACAGAATAATGACCGTTCTGCTGATGGATGTTGTCTGATATAACTGACAAAACAGAATAAGACAGGAACATATGACCGTTCTCCTGGTGGATGTTGTCTTATATAACAGATAGAACAGAAAAGACAGAGACATACGACCGTTCTGCTGGTGGATGTCGTCTGGTATAACGGACAGATCAGAATAAGACAGGGAAATATGACCGTGCTGATGGTGGATGTCTGATATAATCGACAGAACAGAATAAGACAGGGATATATGACCGTCCTGCTGGCGGATGTCTGATATAATCGACAGATCAGAATAAGGCAGGGAAATATGACCTTGCTGCTGGTGAATGTCTGATATAACCGACAGATCAGAATAAGACAGGGAAATATGACCGTGCTGCTGGTGGATGTCTGATATAACCGACAGATCAGAATAAGACAGGGAAATATGACCGTGCTGCTGGTGGATGTCTGATATAACCGACAGATCAGAATAAGACAGGGAAATATAACCGTGCTGCTGGTTGATGTCTGATATAACAGACAGATCAGAATAAGACAGAGAAATATGACCGTGCTGCTGGTGGATGTCTGATATAATCGACAGAACAGAATAAGACTGAGACATATGACCGTTCTACTGGTGGATGGTGTCCGATATAACTGACAGAACAGAATAAGGCTGGGACATATGACCGTTCTGCTGGTGGATGTTGTCTAGCAGAACTGATAGAACAGAATAAGACAGGGACATATGGCCGTTCTGCGGGCAGATGATGTCTGATATAGCTGACAGAACAGAATAAGACTGGGCCATATGACCGTTCTACTGATGGATGTTGTCTGATATAACCGACAAAACAGAAGAAGACAGGGATATATGACCGTTCTGCTGGTGGATGTTGTCTGATATAACCGACAAAACAGAATAAGACAGGGACATATGACCTCCTGGTGGATGTTGCTTGATAAAAGACAGAAACATTTTCAGTTGCGATGGTGAGTGATGTATAATATGAATGCGACATCTCCTGATGGATGTTGTCTGATAGAACTGATCAAATATTGAATGTTACCGATGTCCCGGTGGATGTTGCCTGATATAACTGAAAAAAAGAGACCATGGCCGTTATGCTGGTAGATGTCTGATATACCTGAATATGTGACCCTTCTGCTGGTGCGTGTTACCTGATTAACTGATAGAACAGAATAAGACAGAGGCATATGACCGTTCTGCTGGTGGATGTTGTCTAATATAACTGACACAACAGAATAAGACAGAGACATATGGCCGTTCTGCTGGTGGATGTTGTCTGACATAACTGGCAGAACATAAGGCAGGGACATATTACCGTTCTCTTGGTGGATGTTGTATATATAAATGGTGCTTGTTGCCTGTTTTATCGAATACCCGACCGTTCTACTGGTAGATGTTGTATGATCTAACTGCCAAAACAGAAAATGTTACCGTTTTCCCGGAAGATGTTGCCTGATATAACTGAAAAAGTGAAGAACTTATGACCGTTCTGCTTGTCGATGTTGGATATAATATGTCTAACTGAAATTTGAGTCTTGGCCATATTTTTCTGTTCTTGCCTAAATCATTAAAGACAATGTACTGTGCCGGTGATGGTTAAAACGTTATGTTTTTTATCATTTGGACAGGGCCCATCTTCATGCACAAGGCAGTCGATTTCACCGATCAGTAATTCGGCTTGTGTATGAAGATGGACAGACAAAATGTGCAGAACTATGCTGCTATGTATGCTTGTATGTATGTGTGTTCCAGATAAATGTGCAGCACTATGCTATTTAACAGGATTACCGTCACGTTTTTACACTTGCCTATTCTACTACTCATGGACCATTGTTTTAATATATGGCAAGGCAAGAAAACATATATGTCTATATTTCCTTAACTGCAGTTAAGGAAAGAATCAATCAAGAAAAAATGCATTGCAATGCTTACAAAGTAAACATTGACTTAATGGGACAAAATGATACAATGATTCATACAATCGGTAATCGAAAGACGTTATTCGTATGACAGTCATCATCAATTCCAAAAGCAATATGACTGAGACGACGAAACTTAATCGGATATAAATGAACATGTTACCGTTTTGCTGGTCGATGTTGTATAATAGCAGACACATGACTGTTTTCCTGGTGGATGCTGTACAATATGAGTGATAAGATGAACCATTGACAGTTGTTCTGGAAATGCTTCACAATATGATTGAAAGGACGGAAATATAACCGTTCTCCTGGTAGATGCTGTACAATATGATTGCTCAGATGGACATGTGACAGTTCTCCTGGAGAATGCCCCACAATATGACTGATTGACAGGACGGAATTATTTAACTGTTCTCCTGTTCGATGGTGTAAAATATCACTTATAAGGTGGACATGTGACCGTTCGGCGAGGAAGAAAAATGACGAAAAATATTACCTTTGTTCTGGTGGATGCTGTATAATTTGTCTGCTTTGGTGGATTTGTGACTGTTTTGCTGGTGGATGCTGTATAACATATGGGAGGAAGATTTGTGACTGTTTTGCTGGTGGATGCTGTATAACATATGGGAGGAAGATTTGTGACTGTTTTGCTGGTGGATGCTGTATAACATATGGGAGGAAGATTTGTGACTGTTTTGCTGGTGGAGGCTGTATAACATATGGGAGGAAGATTTGTGACTGTTTTGCTGGTGGATGCTGTATAACATATGGGAGGAAGATTTGTGACTGTTTTGCTGGTGGATGCTGTATAACATATGGGAGGAAGATTTGTGACTGTTTTGCTGGTGGATGCTGTATAACATATGGGAGGAAGATTTGTGACTGTTTTGCTGGTGGATGCTGTATAACATATGGGAGGAAGAGTTGTGACTGTTTTGCTGGTGGATGCTGTATAACATATGGGAGGAAGATTTGTGACTGTTTTGCTGGTGGATGCTGTATAACATATGGGAGGAAGATTTGTGACTGTTTTGCTGGTGGATGCTGTATAACATATGGGAGGAAGATTTGTGACTGTTTTGCTGGTGGATGCTGTATAACATATGGGAGGAAGATTTGTGACTGTTTTGCTGGTGGACGCTGTATAACATATGGGAGGAAGATTTGTGACTGTTTTGCTGGTGGATGCTGTATAACATATGGGAGGAAGATTTGTGACTGTTTTGCTGGTGGATGCTGTATAACATATGGGAGGAAGATTTGTGACTGTTTTGCTGGTGGATGCTGTATAACATATGGGAGGAAGATTTGTGACTGTTTTGCTGGTGGATGCTGTATAACATATGGGAGGAAGATTTGTGACTGTTTTGCTGGTGGATGCTGTATAACATATGGGAGGAAGATTTGTGACTGTTTTGCTGGTGGATGCTGTATAACATATGAGAGGAAGATTTGTGACTGTTTTGCTGGTGGAGGCTGTATAACATATGGGAGGAAGATTTGTGACTGTTTTGCTGGTGGATGCTGTATAACATATGAGAGGAAGATTTGTGCAGACTGTTTACAGGATGCTGTATAACATATGGGAGGAAGATTTGTGTGATCGTTTTGCTGAAAGATGCTGTATAACATATGGAGGAAGATTTGTGACTGTTTTGCGTGGATGCTGTATAAATATATGGGAGGAAGATTTGTGAGACTGTTTTGCTGGTGGGTGCTGTATAACATATGGGAGGAAGATTTGTGACTGTTTTGCTGGTGGATGCTGTATAACATATGGGAGGAAGATTTGTGACTGTTTTGCTGGTGGATGCTGTATAACATATGAGAGGAAGATTTGTGACTGTTTTGCTGGTGGATGCTGTATAACATA
>JAVTVY010000379.1:0-32751 GCA_036873755.1 Hanleya hanleyi | reverse complement strand
ATCGGGTGGCGGCGTTTCTTTAGCGTCCAGAGTGTCTGAACTTCATGTTCTTGGAAGATCTTCTATTTCCTGGAGGACGATCTTCGGTTATGTCCTGTTCAAACCATCCGCCACTATCTTACTCGTTCCGGTTCCTTCACGGTTCTCGACTACGGTTATCATGTCCCTTCCCCTGTCAGCAAGGCTTCATATTTAAATAAGCCGTGTAGTTGTTTAAGACCATAAATTAGTCTTTCCAATGGGCAGAAGGTAGATATTCCATTGACGCCTCCACTTTTGTGTTTTGCTTCTTCTATGTGGCCATCACTACACATGGCCTTTATGGAAGAACTTATCCCTCCATGACATTGTCCAGTCTTGTGTCTGGACAGTAAACTCCACGGTCACAAATTTTATATCTGTATGATATGTCAGTGCAGTCAGATAGTGTGGCCACGCTTGGACCACTAAAGGCTGCCCAGCACGTGGTTAGTTTCTTTCAAGAAAAGAGGAGGGGGCGAAATTTGTCACCATTGCAGCAAGGCGGCCATCTTGCTTTTCATCATGATCGTCTTGAAGGAAGGAATAAGTCTGATAGGCGACCATGGACTCTCTAATCATCAATCTAAAATGTATGACGCTTGAGAGTTTTAGCTTTTCCTTAAACTATGGTTTTACTTGTGTCTTTCAGTTTGAACTGACTACCTTCTGGATGATCTCAGCTGTGTTTCATACGCTCAACTCACAAGACAAGTTGGTCGTAAGTCGTTGGTGGACTGAGTATGACGTGGCTTGGCGCCCTCTAAGACCAAGAAGACCTAACAACCCGGGTGGGAGAGGATTCTGATTTCTTGGTAGAGTTTGACATATCGCACCACGAGCACAGCTACATGGATGGAGGCACCCAAGAATAAGTATATTTGTATCATATTCATGATTGGCCCTTTTCGATTCCTAACCGGGGTTTTTCTTGTTGCTTGTCTCAAGTTATTCCCTTATCTGTGTCATCCCAGCTACTTGGGTAGACACTCAGGAGACAGGTTAGATTAGTATCTTCCATTACTACTCCATGGTTACCCTCTGCGTTACCGGCCAGGTTTCCTTTGTTGAGATTTATGAAAGAGCCTGCCCCTCCTTGACATTGTCCAGGCTTGGGTCTGGACGGCGAACTCCACGTTCTCCTTTTCTCTATCTGAGAGATGTCAGTCCAGTCAGATAGGATGACCACGCTTGGGCCGTTCAGCCCAGCACGTGGTCAACTAAATTCCAAAAAAGGGGGGGGGGGCGGCAGTATGAATCATCACAGCAAATCTGCATTAATTGCTGTATCATCTCATCACATTCATATTATTGGTCCACAATTGATTGATCTCATATTGAAGGTAGAAATAAGTCAGATGGACGACCTTGGATCCTCTAAAGAGATGTCAGACACTGTATCATCACCCTAAGATGTATGTATCCATGGTGAGTGTGATCTTTACCTTAACTGCGGTTTTGATTGTGTCCTTCAGGTTGAATCTGACGTCCTTCTCAATGATCTCAGCGCCGTCTTTTGCACTCAACCCCCTAGAATGATGGTTGGATGGAAGACGATTGTGGACTGAGAGTGGTGTGACTTGGCGATCTCTAGGCCCGGAACAGACCCTGCCTCGACCGGTCTTAGGAACAGCCAAGATAAAGAGTGGTGTGACTTGGCGATCACTAGGCCCGGAACAGAACCTGCCTCGACCGGTCTTAGGAACAGCCAAGATAAATAAGCCTTACCAAGTAGACTGTATATCCCAGTGGTTGAGGTTCTCTCTTGGTATAAGACGGCTTCCCGAGTAGTACCAATACACTACGTTGCGGTAACTCTCTCGGGGGGAAACTAATAATTTCCACACCACAAACACAGCTACATGGCTGTGAACAATCAAAGATAAGTACATCAGTATCTTATTCACATGTTTAACCTTTTTATGTTGATAACCAAGGTTTCATTTGTTGATTATGGATTGTTCATGCTATGCCCATGTTTTTCTGTGTCATTCCAGCGGTCACTTAGCCTACTTTGATATACTACAAGACCGAGGTTCCCACCTCCGTATGTTGGTACTATGGCATTAATTAAAGCAGGTTTAAGACTTAGGCAACAAACATCAAACATTTATAAACAATGTTTCTGTTTGTAACTAAGTCAAACCTGCTTTAATTTAATGTGCCCACCCTTCCGTCCCCTCGTACCGCGGCCTTGTTTCATTACTGGTCTCGGTTTGAGAAAGAGGATGAGAAATGAGGCTACAGTCGCCTATATAGTGGCCACGCTGGATTTGAGTGGAGAGCTCTCCTAGGGGCGGATAACTCTCTCCTAGGGGAGTTAACTTTTTCTTTTAAACTTCCGTTTTCTACGTTTGATTGTGCAATTAATAAGGGATTAATGGCATTAATTAAAGCAGGTTTGACTTAGTTACAAACAGAAACATTGTTTATAAATGTTTGATTTCTGACAAGAGGCCTAATAGTTTGACTATTAATTTGGCAGAAATTCCCTCAAACAATATATGAATATTTTTCAGAAATCTGTTTATTTTTCCTTAATGTATACAAAATTTTCCAGACCTGCCAAATAAAACCTCAGCAAGTTTAATCACATTTAAAGCATTCTCTTCAATATTGACCTGTTTGTTTTCAAACAATCATCATGCAGACTGAGGGAGGAGAGAGGATGGCATCTACTGTGGTTACTATGTGGGAGTACGTATCCAGGGAGTGAGCTTTATGAAGTGTGTGTGAAATTCCTCAAGTTAAGTAAGCACACTCTGGCAGGATCTTGTTTGGAGCGACTGGCCAGTGTCAAGAGGTAGGATATCAATAGCTGTTTTACTCCAGAACAATGAGCAAATTGTTTATTTTGTGACAGCCTTGCTAGAATTCAAAGTGATGGCCAGCATGCCACCAATAATTTAAAGGGCCCTTGGTGGCGCAGTGGTCCAAGGCATTTTACTGGTGATCACTGGTCTCGCACCACTTAACCAGCTTGGGTTTGGGCCCTGATGGCGCATATGTAACAGTTTGCTAGATACATGGTAATGGGCGGTGATTCACTCCAGGTACTCCGGCTTCCACCACCTCTAAAACTAGCTGTCACCATTCGATTGAAATAACATTGAGTGTCACATTAGACCAACCCTTCATTATTTTAATGATTTTAGAGGGTGATCAAGTTTACGTTATCGACTGATTGAATTTTGTCTACAGAATTGGGGTGATTGAATTTTGACAGAATGGATGAATTATTGGTATGCAATATAGTTTGTTGATAAATTCTCATTTTAGTAATAAATATGGTTGTTGTTTTTTTTCAGGGGAGGCAGTCGCCACTATCCACCCCACAAGTATGAAAACAAGGACATCACAGACAAAGATACCAACATCCGAGTAAATGTTCATTTTCCTGACAAAACCTCAAACGTAAGAATTATCCAGATAGCATACATATATTTTGTTGAGTAAAACTGAAGATTTGCTGATGATTAACTACCACATCCCAACCCCAAGGGTTTGATGCACCTCCACCCCGCCTTCCATCTGTCTATGACTCACCCTCTATCCTCTAAGTTGATTATCACCCCACGCTAATCAAAGTGCACCCATACACACCAGCGACCCTGTAACACCTACATTCATTGGGGCCTTGAGCCTCATTCTGGTTCCCTGAGCCCCAATCTGGTCCCCTGAACCTCCGGTCATGGTTAAGAATAGGCCTCAGCCCCTGAAAGAGCTTGTCGTAAGAGGCGACTAACTGGGGCAGTGTTGGGTTCCTGGGTGGGAAAACGGATAGGAACCTACCCATGTGGTTTCTGGGTGTGAAAAAGAATGGTTTCCAAATGTTGTGATATAAGTGGAATAGCCCTATTTGATGTAACTGAAATAGTCGTATTTATCCACTCCCTGGGCCTCACTATAATTTCCTGATCCTCAGTCTGGTCTCCTGTGTCTCACCCTGGTCCCCTGAGTCTCACCCTAGTTTCCTGAGCCTTGATCTGTTCCCCTGGGTCTCACTCTGGTCTCTGAGCCTCAATCTGGTTCCCTGAGCCTCAGTCTGGTTCCCTGAGCCTCATTCTGGTCCGCTGAGCCTCATTCTGGTCTCCTTGGTCTCATCTGGTTCTCTGGGCCTAAATTTGGTTCCCTGAGCCTCATTCTGGTTCCCGGAGACTCACTCTGGTTTTCTGAGCTTCAATTTGGTTTCCTGAGCCTAATTCTGATTCCCTGAGCCTCACTCTGATTCCTTGGGCCTCCGCTTGGTTTCCTGATCCTCCTTCTGATATCCAGGCCTCCTTCTGGTTCCCTGAGCCACGTTCTGATCCCCAGAGTCTCCGTTTGGTTCTCTAAGCCTTATTTTGGTCCGCTGGACCTCATTCTGGTGCCCAGAGCCTCAGTTTGGTTCCCTGAGCCTCCTTCTGGTTCCCTGAGACTCATTCTGATCCCCAGAGCCTCGTTCTGATACCCACAGCCTCAGTTTGGTTTCCTGAGCCTCCTTCTGATACCCAAGCCTCGTTCTGGTTTCTTGAGCCTCACTTTGGTTCCCTGAGCCTCATTCTGGTCCCCAGAGCCTCAGTTTGGTTCCCTGAGCCTCATTCTGGTCCCCAGAGCCTTAGTTTGGTTCCCTGAGCCTCGTTCTGGTCCCCAAAGCCTCAGTTTGGTTCCCTGGGCCTCAGTCTGGTTCCCTGGGCCTCAATCTGACCCCTTGAGGCTCACTGTGACCCCACTATCTTATATTACCATAACAGCCTGGGGACTAGGGTGTTCCACAAGGTATGCATTCACCCATGAAATCATTTGAATACTTTCCAAGAAACTATTGTTTATCTGTGCATTTCAAGAGTAAAAGATTTTCGACAAAATATATCGAGCTGACATTTCTCAGAGCAGTGAAATTTCATAAGAATCCACCCAAAACGTAAGCTAAATTCATCAAATTGAAAATTGCCCTAACAATTTTGCATGTTGATTTACGATGTCATATAGCCAAGTCCCAATGTTACAACATTCCAAGCCTAATGTCATTGTGCTTTGAAAATAACATAACATAATGTACACCGCTACATCTTTCTCGTATGCCACGTCGTTCCAGTACATCGTGACACCGTTCCTGTACGCCACGCCATTCCTGTACGCCACGCCATTCCTGTACACTACAACACCATTCGCGTACATCACATCGTTCTCGTACACCATGACACTGTTACCGTACGCCACAATGCTACTCCCGTACGCCACAATGCCGTTCTTGTACAACACTACGCCGTTCTCGTACGCCTCTACATCGTTCTCGTACTCCATAACGTTGTTCTCGTACTCCACAACGTTGTTCTCGTATGCCACAACGTTGTTCTCGTACACTGTTACGCAGTTCTCGTATGCCAGTACACTGTTCCTATAGACCTTCACGTCGTTCCTGTTTGCCACGACGCTCTTGTATGCCTCAACGCCGTTCTCGTATGCCAGAACATCTTTCTCGTTCGTCACGTCGACGTTCTCATAGACCACTACGTCGTTCTCATTATCTGTCACGCCGTTCTCATACACTCAGACGTCATAGTCGTCTAGGTTGTCGTTCTTTTCGGGTCCTTGACGAGGATTCACCTGATCGTCAGGCTTCCTCAACGGCGTCTTTTTCTGGGCGGACGTCTTTGTCTTCTCGGAGCAAGTCTGTCGACATGAGTGAGTTATCATTTGAGGATAAGATGACGGCTCTTATTGCTCTTGTTCATCGGATGCCCGGACCTTCTAGTGCTGAGTCCTCGTTTTCTCGTTCTGGACGTAAGGGTGTGACTGCGGCTTCTCCTGTCATTTCGTCCAGACCTTCGTCCTTTTCTCTTACTTGTGCTCCGTCTCCGGCTTGGGCTTCTAATTGCGCTTCTTACGAACGTGCTCTGGCGGACGACGGTAAGCTGAAGAAGCCTGTTTTCTCGTTTTATCAGCTTCACGATGGTACTCTATCTGCCAAGCCTCCTAAGCTTGACCATAATTTGGATCAAGTTTTGAAACCTCCCAAGAAACTGAAGTCTTTATCTATTCCACCGACTGTGGTTGATAATCTTCAAGATATGTTGCTCGTCATTCATCGTATTACGTCATACACCGATTGGTTCCTATACGCGACAAATCAGCTTGCGTTCGATCCTGCTGTTCGCCAACTGGACGGGTCGGCTCTTTTATCTCCTGGTCACCTCACCTATCTTCGGGGTTTTCTTGACAATCGTCATGTCATTGAGGCGGGCACTTTTGCTTATGTTTCTCTGCTCCTACCTCAGCGTAAAGCATTATTGTGCTCCACCAAGGCTGAAGTTCCGGTTTCAGCTAAAACTCAGCTGTTGCATCCACGTTGACTTCTAAGTTTGTATTCAACAATGCAGTTGAGTCTGTCTTGCCAGGTATCCGTGAGGAGAGAACTGCTAGACTACTTTCCACTGCGACTCGACGTTCAACGTTTGCTCCGTCGAATAGGAGGAGGAATCGGAATCAAGTTTCCAGACCTACTCGGCAAGAAGTGAATCCCTCTATTAGTTTTCGTCCCTTCAACAAGTCTTTTCGTTCCCGTGGTTGACGCTCCATGTGTCGAGGACTTTCTAGAGGTAAAGAAGCCTCCAGCAAGTGACTATCTGCAGGTCACAGATTTCCAGCTACCCGCCTTCCGTCCTTTCAGTCATCATGTCAGCGGCGGCCGTTTGCAACACTTCTGGCAGAATTGGCAATTCATTACAGACGACATTTGGGTACTAGAGACTCTAAGAAAGGGTTTTCTCTTCAACTTCCAATCTCAACCCAAGCTCATCGCCTGACCTCATCCTTCTCTCTTGCCAGTTCCTTCAGGACAGGTTCAGATGCTTCTTTCTTCCGTCGCCACTTTCATCACCAAGGGTGCAGTCAGGGAGCTACCTCAGGCCGAGGACAGCGTCGGCTTCTATAGTCATGTCTTCCTTCTTCCAAAGAAGGATTCCGATCAAATGCGTATGATCATCGACCTCAGGCGGCTCAACAAACTTCACCTGTCACCACCTCCTCATTTCAAGATGACGTCAGTTTCATCGATCTGGGCCCGCATACATCACTGGGATTGGTTGGCCTCGATTTGCAAGACGCATATCTCCATATACCCATTCATTCTCGTCATCGCCGTTACCTGCGTTTTGTCATCGCCGGTCAGTTCGAATGGCAAGTTCTCCCGTTCGGAGTCAACATCGCCCCATGGCTCTTCACACGCATCACCTCACCGGTCATGGCGTTTCTCCATCTATGGGGCATTCACATGGTTTAGATAGACGACATTCTCATTTGGGCGGCGAACGAGTCTCTTCTCAATGCTCAGATCCCGTTCACGTTGCTCATTCTTCAACATCTCGGGTTCATTCCTCACCCTCAGAAGTCAGACTTCCGGTCATACTAGCCGGTGCTAGGGGCCGTTTGGTCATATCATCCAAGTTGCCACATGAACAGGTACAATAAAAGCGTACCTGAGATACAACACATATCACTAATCGTTAGATTCTTGGTATGTGCTTTAGAATAGGTTAACCAGAGGACTATTCTGTGAAGTCATGTGACGCAGTCAGTATGTCGGCACCTCTTCCCACTTCCCTTATATGTGTTGTAATTAGTTCCAGCTCAACTTCGTCGTTACATTGGGGTGGTCTTCGACACGGCCCATCAACTGGTACGACCTCCAGAGGACCGGTGGACCAAACTTCAGGCGTTGATACTAAAGCTCTTGTCATCACCCTTGCAGCCCCTTCATCCATGGCAGAGTATTCTAGATCTACTCACATCCACTCAGTACCTCACTCACTACGGCCGTCTCCAAGTTCGGCCACTAAAATACCATCTTTTGCCATACCTTCAGATGTCATCCTTCAACCCTCTGGTTCCGGTATTGACGTCTCTACATCCACATCTAATTTGGTGGCAATCCCGTCACAATGTCATGATGGGAGTTCCCTTTCGTTCACCGACTCCAGATTACCATCTGTACACCGATGCCTCCCAGACAGGTTGGGGAGCCCATCTAGACAGCCTACAAGTGTCCGGCAGATGGTCGATGTCGGATGCCAGACTTCATATCAACCTTCTGGAGATGAAGGCAGTCATATTAGCTGTCCAACATTGGAGCTCTCTTCTGGTGAATTTGTCCCTTCTCATCGCAACGGACAACTCGACCGTCATTGCTCAAATCAACAAGATGGGTACGACCCGATCTCCTTTTCGGCTGGTGTGGACTCTCTTCGACTGGGCTCTTCAACATCACTGCCCATCTCGCCGTTTGCCATGTTCCGGCAGGGGTTTTTTTAGACAAAAATTTTTCATCTACTCAATTTCAAATATGGTAAAACTCAATTTTTTGAAAACGCATTAATGTCACTAAACTCATTTTTTTTTACTTTTTCAGCTAAAAAATGATGAAACTCAATTTTTTTGCCTTTTTCATAAAAAAAATGATAAAACACAATTTTTTTGCCTTTTTCATCCAAAAAATGATAAAACTTAATAAAACTTAAGTTTTATTTTGTTTTAATCATAGAATGCAAAAAAAAGCTGTGTCAAAGCTTGGCATGTCATTCTTGGCATGTTTTTCTTAAATTTTCCAATTGGATGCCACAAATCTCATATTTGATTCCCAAATCTTAAACCTGTTTCAATTCATGCCTAATAATCTCCGTCAGGAAGATGATACAACGTAGAAAAACGGAAGTTAGAACTAAAAGTTAGCTCCCCTAGCGGAGAGTTGTCCGCCCCTAGGAGAGCTCTCCCATCTATCCCAGCGGCATTACTATAAAGGCTCTGCTCAAACCATACTCGTCCTCTATTCTCTTTTGTACCTCGACCAGTACACATCAAGGAAGTGTTTATACAACCTAGGTTGTTGTTGTAACGACCCGCAGTATCCTTATCGGTTTTGACTTGTGTTATTTCTTGTTCAGAAGTTCTTTCTTTGTTGTCGGAGACTCTTTCATTAGTTATGTCTGAGCTTCCGATTTCTAATGCATGTAGTTCGTGTGGGCAATTCTGGTCCGGTTTGGACGCCCACACGGTTTGTTTTTCTTGCAAAGAGTTGTGTTATCGGAGAAGTTCTTGCGCCGAATGTGTATTATGGGATCCGTTAGCTTGGAAAAATTATGCCCAAGCTAGGTGGACTTACCTTTTGAGGGCATCTGACGACCCGTCTCTTTCGGAAGTCGACAGACGGCTGTTGGAAATTGCTCTTGTAAATGACATGAAAACTAACGAAGATATCGTTGGAATTGGATTAAATGTTTCCCATGGTCTTAGTAATCAGAACTCGCCCGCTTCTGTAATATACCACCTAGCGGAACAGTTCTAGATAAATCACAAATTTTAGACAGCTTAGCATGTACAGGTGTGGCTATGTCTGGAGTTACAGCCAAACCGGTTCCTTTGTCTAGTTCAACAAAGACTTCTCGACCCAAACCCACCATGCCTGAGCCGTCCATTGTTCTCGTCGGACAAAAGAATGCAGTGGGATCGCATATTATTTCGACTTCTCCATTGTCTATTGGTTTATCACACTCCGTTACCTCTAAACGAAATAAACGTCGTCGTGTGTCGGTTTCTCCTTTGCGGGTTAAATCAAAACGCAGTTCTAAAGCCGTTTCTCGTTCTATGGTGGGTCGTTCGGACCTACCTTTGAGTGTTCAAATTGCTGACTTGGGGTCTCCGACTATTGCGTATGCTGATTCACATCATCGGTACCATGCTTCTACTCGACGCTCACGTACTCCGCAACGCCGTTCACGTTCTCATTCCCCAGTTCGGTTGGTTGTTTCTCCGCGACGTTCCATTACTTCACATCTCGTGTATTCACATGTACGTCGTTCTCATTCGCCTGTACGACGATCTCGTTCTCCGGTTCGTAGCTCTCGTCCACCGGGTGATTCTAGTACTTCTTTTCGGCTTCCCCGTTCTTCGGCTCGCCGTTCTCGTACTTCAATTCTACATTCTCCTGCGTCTCCACGCCGTTTGCCACGGCTTTCGGTATCGCCTTCTGATCTAGATCGCCACGTTCATCTATCGCAGACTCCGTTTCTTGATCATGCGGTTGTCCACGATTTGCCTACTTCTCGCCGAAGTCATATCATGCGTCCGCCTATGCCGGTTTCGTCGAGTTCATCTGATGATTCTAATGATTCTGATGATTCCGCCTCTTCAAAAGGAAAGCCGGAACTTGCGCCAAAGATGGATTTTTCAGATAAAATGGATGCGCTTTTATCGTTGCTACCGGATATGCCGCGTGCTTCGATTGTTCTCCCGTCACGTATAGTAGGTCGAACGGCGGCTTCTTCGGCCTTTACATCCTTGGCATCTGCATCTCGTGCTTCGTGTGCGCCGTCACCAGCTTGGAAGGATGATTTAGTGAAGTTTGATCGACAATTAGAGGAAGACAAGTTAACCTCGTTTTCATTTTCATTATGACAATGATAACGTGTTGCCTGACAAACCACCCAAACGAGATCGGGATTTGAGTCACATTTCTAAGGTGGGTAAGTTGGCTCCTTTATCGGTTGCTCCCAAAGTTATGGAGAATAATTTGGAAATGTTGCAAGAAATACAACGGGCTTCATCTACCGCAGATTGGTTTCTGTTAGCGGCTTCTCGAATTGCTTTAGATCCTGCATCAATTCGAGACGATGGGTCGGCTTATTTATCCCCGGGTCGCGTGGCTTATTTGCATGGTTTTATGGACACGCTAGTTCACGCTAACCGTCGAGTCATCAAAGCTGGTTCGTATTCTTATGTTTCACTTGTTCAAGCACAACGGGAGTCCTTACTTAAGGTGGTCAAACCGAATGTCCCTTATTTGGTTATGTATCAGTTGCTTCATCAGCCATTGGCATCTAAGTTCATCTTCAACAGTGCTATTGAGTCTGTTATGCCCTCGGTTCGTGATGAACGGACATCTCGCCTGATTGCATCTGTAGCTCGTCGTCCGGGCTTCGCCGCGGAGCGTAAGCCGAGAAGAGGTCGTACGTCTTCTACCACTACCACCCATCAGGAGGGAACCTCTCGGAGTAATTTTCGTGGCATTGACAAACCTCCACGAGGCCGTGGTCGCCGTTCCTTTCGTGGAAAATCTTCCAAACGAAGTGGACATTCCAACAAATGACTATTCCATCCCCGTTCCTGTTCAAACCGAAGATTTTCAACTTCCTGCTTTCCGCTCATTTACTCATCAGGTCGTGGGCGGGCATCTGCAGGTCTTCTACGAGAATTGGCGGCTCATCACCGACGACGCCTGGATTGTAAGAGTTTTAAAGGAGGGCTTCCTGTTCAATTTTCAATCACTGCCCAAACTCATCGCTTGGCCTCGTTCCTCTCGTCTGCCAGTTCCTGCAGGTCACTTACAGACGCTGCTATCTTCGGTCACCACGCTCATCGACAAGCGAGCAGTAAGGGAATTACCACGGACCGAAGACAGCGTAGGGTTTAACAGCCACGTGTTTCTGGTACCAAAGAAGGACTCAGACCAGATGCGAATGGTGATCGACCTAAAGGTTTTGAACAAACTTCATCTCATCACTCCACCTCATTTCAAGATGCCTTCTGTGTCATCGATTCGGGCCCGCGTACATCTCCAGGATTGGTTGGCCTCAATCGATCTCCAGGACGTGTATCTTCATATACCAATTCATCCACGTCATCGCCGTTACCTACGCTTCGTGATCAACGATCGCCGCTTCGAATGGCAAGTTCTTCCTTTCGGTGTCAACATCGCCCCTTGGTTGTTTACCCGGATCACTACACCGGTTATGGCCTTTCTTCACTTACGAGGGATTCAAATCGAGGCCTATATCGACGACATACTCCTGTGGGCAGCGGACGAGTCTCTCCTCAACGCCCAGGTCCGGTTCACACTACTGGTGTTACGACACCTAGGTTTCATCCCTCATCCTCTCAAGTCAGAGTTAGTTCCGGCACAGGTGCGCCGCTACATTGGAGCGATATTCGATACTCGGTTACAACTGGTGTACCCTCCGGAGGATCGTTGGGACAAAATTCAACTGCTGGTTCGAAAATTTTTGTCATCAACGTCACAGACACGGCAGCGGTGGCAAAGTCTGGTGGGTCTGTTTACTTCCACACATGGCCTTACTCATTACGGCCGACTCCAAGTTCGGCCTCTACAGTATCATCTGTTTCCTTTTCTACAGACGCCTTCCCTAAACCCTGCGGTGCCGGTATTGACGTCTCTACATCCACATCTGATTTGGTGGCTCTCTCGCCACAACGTCATGCAGGGAGTACCATTCCGTGTTCCGGCTCACCATCTTTACACCGATGCTTCGGAAACCGGCTGGGGAGCCCATCTGGACGACTTGGAAGTGTCCGGCAGATGGTCAACATTGGATGCCAGACTTCACATCAACCTTCTGGAGATAAAGGCAGTCATCCTAGCGGTTCAACATTGGAGTCAACGTCTCTTCTTATCGTGACGGACAACTCCACGGTCATTTCCCACATCAACAAGATGGGTACCACCCGATCGCTATCAACGTTTCGTCTGGTGTGGGTTCTGTACGACTGGGCTCGCCTTCATCATTGTTATATCCATGCTCGCCATGTTCCCGGTCGTCTCAATGTCTTAGCGGACAGCCTGTCTCGGCCAGACACCGTTCTTCAGACAGAGTGGCAACTTCATCGAGAAGTGTTCCGGCAGATTTGCAGCATTTGGGAGTCACCTTTGATCGATCTGTTTGCGACGAGGAACAACGCCCAGCTAGCCCTGTTTGTCAGTCCAATTCTGGATCCTCAAGCCTTCGCCATCGACGCTCTGTCTATCATTTTGGACAACTTCCTAGCTTATGCCTACCCACCAATGGCCCTGATTCTGGAAGTTCTTCAAAAGATTGCTCGACACGACTGCATCATTCTGCTCGTAGTGCCGTGGTGGCCTCGTCGACAGTGGTTCCCGATTCTGGTCCCGCTCCTCACTGCTCCACCACGTTGTCTCCCAGTTTGGCCCAGCCTGTTATGTCAACATTACAAAAAATACCATTGCCGCATGGCTGAAGAAAACCATTAAGTGGTTTTATCAACTGGCCATTGACGCCCCTCCGCTGTTGTCTACTACTTCTTCACATGAGATCCGAGCCATAGCTACGTCATAGCCTTTATGGAAGAACTTGTCCCTCCATGACATTGTCCAGTCTTGTGCCTGGACGGCGAACTCCACATTCACCAATTTCTATCTGAGAGATATGTCAGTCCAATCAGATAGTGTGACCACGCTTGGGCCTTTGGTAGCCGCCCAACACGTGGCCCAGTAAAATTGCAAAAAAAGGGGGGGGGGGCGGCATTTTGGATCACCACAGCAAATCACACAACTTGCTGTATCATCTCATCTCATCTCCCATTCGTAACATATACTAGAAGGAAGAAATAAGTTAGATGGCCGGCCAGGGATGCCCATTTCATCATTATGAAGGCCTGACACTATGGTGAGTTGTTCAACTTTGCCTTAACTGCGGTTTGCTTGTGTCTTTCAGAAACTGACTTCCTTCTAGATGTCTCAGCTGGGTCACCTGTGCCTCAACTCACAAGACACCTGCTCCAGGCCTAGGGTCAACAGTAGTGATGAAAGTACAGAGAGTTGCGCAGCATCACCCAGAGAGCAAGCACGGTCAATTCCAACGCATCCTTCATCATTCCAAGTATGGCAAGTATGGCTTGCGGACTGAGAGTGGTGTGGACTTGGTACCTTCCAAGTTTTGGGTAGCGCCCTCCCCTTACTTACGGTTGGACCAAGGATCTCCCTGTATGCAATGGCTGTGGCTGTGTTCCCCCCTAGTCATACAGAGTCTACCAAGAGGACCTTCTTGTTGCCTATGGTGCCCGGGTATCCTTCGACTTGGTGGAAATGTGTACCCCACCACGAGCACAGTTACATGGATGGAGACACTCAGATAAGTAAAACTGTATCAATTCCTTCAATTACCCTATGCGTCTGTGACCAGGGTTAACTTGTTGAGTATTAATGTCTCAGATTTATACCCATGTCTGTGTCGTTCCAGCGATTACTAGTCTGCTATGGGAGTTACCACGAGGCCGAGATTCCCGCCTCCATATGTTGGTACTGTGGCATGAATTGAAACAGGTTTAAGATTTGGGAATCAAATATCAAACATTTATAAACAATGTTGATATTTGTTACCAAATCAAACCTGTTTCAATTTGATTGACCCTCCCTCCGTCCCCTCATGCCGGCCTTAAACACTACAGGTCTCGGTAATTACAATGAGAATAGAGGACGAGTATGGTTTGAGCAGAGCCTTTATAGTAATGCCGCTGGGATAGATGGGAGAGCTCTCCTAGGGGCGGACAACTCTCCGCTAGGGGAGCTAACTTTTAGTTTTAACTTTCGTTTTTCTACGTTGTATCATCTTCCTGACGGAGATTATTAGGCATGAATTGAAACAGGTTTGATTTGGTAACAAATAGAAACATTGTTTATAAATGTTTGATTTCTTCATGACACCAGCTACAAAGTGTCACATTTTGTCATTATATGACTTTCCTTCAATTTGAATGACATGAATGAAGAAAGGAAATGTTACTTTTCTCTGTGTTTGAATAACCGAGTTGAAAAGTGAACTTCCTGTGATTGAATTATTAGGGGGATTATTTATGTAAACATTTTCATAGGGATATTAACTGAAATTTTTTTTTCAAGTCTGCGAATAATTTTTTCACTGGTGACCGACACTCAGGCATCAATAACTTAGTACCTAACGTTTGGAATGTGCTTCCCTGACAAAGATAGTATCTGGCTTCAGCGACCTGTTTCATACTCAGTACTACACAAGGTAGCTGAGTTTTTTTCAGGAATAGTTGTTTATAATTGTTAGCTAACATGCAATAAATATGACTGCATGATTAACTTTGTCGAATTTCTGTACGGAAGATGTAGTGGTTTTTTTTCATGGATATCTGCAGCCTTATCTAGCTGACATTTAGTTATGTAAAATATATGGGCACCCCCATAATGAATACACAAAATATGATACCTTCAATATTTCCTGGAAGAAGAAAAAACAAAACGATGTCTGTCAAGTATTCTGTTTGAAAATCCAATCAAATGATACTATGCCTTTCAGTTATACTTAAAGGAGAATCAACAACCCAAGATTGTTGATTTCTTTACCTTGAAAGTGGTAATTTTTCATTGAGAGGAGATCGTCAAATGCATTTCGTTGTTGTTGTTGTTGTTGCAAAGCCCGGGCCACTCAATTTCCGTGTCTAATTTCTTTGCCCATGGTTTTGCAGTTCATTAGTCATTGCAGTCAAAGCATTCTTATATTTTGTACATTATGTCTATAGTGCACAAGTTTTATTCTGTTACGGGTGGTAGCTAGCTGTAAAATATCAGATCAACATCGTTTGCTGCAATAATTTAACTGCCTGACGAACGATCCTATCAGACTGAATCCTGCACATTTACTGATGACGTCAGCAATATTGGGAAGATGGGATTTGGCAATCTTCGTAACGCTGTATTTCATTGGACATGAACTCTTGACATGAACCGCCTGTCCAATGAATAAGCACGATACTGCCCAACACTCTCCTATCAAAGGTTCTCCTATGCACCATTCGTTCAAACTGTCAGTATCACCTTTGTGCAGAGAGTCACAGTGCGCCAGTGAACAACAACAACGACAACAGACGTCAGATCGCGAACTCGGACAAGATTCATGGATTAAAATAAGTTTATTTAGATACAACTACACAATGATATGGGCGAGGAAATATCAGTAAAACTCAATTTATTTTTTAAATATCGAAAAATACGAGAAACGAATTTGTCGAAGGAAAACTCAATTTACAAAAATCTTCTAAAACTCAATTATCAAAATTTTTCATCGGGATTACCACAATGAAAAATTGGCTAGAAAAACCCCTGTTCGAGTCGGCTCAGTCCTGGCAGATCGCCTTCCTCGTCCCGACACCATTCTTCAGACCGAATGGCAGCTTCACCCTGAGGTTTTTCTGACACATCTCCAGCATCTGGGAGTCTCCATTGATGATCGACGGAGAGGTGTTTGCGAAGGAAGATCTGTTCGCACGTGTTTTGAGTCGCTCCGTACAAGTTTCCGTTTTCAGTTGGATTTACGTTATGTATCGTCTGGATTCTTCTACTGTGTATCTGTGAATGTGTCGTCCGACTGTGAAATTCTGTTGTGAAATTCCGTGGATTTACTGAGTTATTGGCGTTGAAAGTTTGATCTGTTTTGTGACATTTTGTATTTGCCTGGAGCCATAGCGTGTTCGTGTACCTGTGCCGTGTTCATTTCACCTCGTTAACATTCATACCTGTGGATTGTACCAGTTTTGATTTACCTGTGTGTGTGCCAGCTACACTCTTAGCCTGTGTTAACTTTCGTGTCATCTTATACGTTGGTCAGGGAATTACATCGCTGTGCACTCTTAGTTTAAAGGGTGTATGATGGGTGTTGATCTGGATATATTTGCCCGTACAGTGAAACTGTTGATCGGTGGTCCTCATATGCCAGCCTCTTATTATGCCCCCCCTCTAACTAGAGGGGGGACATATAGCGATCGCTTTGTCCGTCTGTCCGTCGTGCCGTCCGTCCGTCCGTCTTGTCTGTCCGAATATCTTGTCCGGGCAATATCTCGGTTAATATTTGATGGACAGGATTGAAACTTGCATTGAATGTGGCCAGTGGCTCATAGTTGTGCAGCGTAGAGTTTTTTCCGAGTTCCGGTATAATTTTCAAGAGTTATGGCCCTTTTTCTGAAATCTCTGTGAATGGGACTTGTGCGGGCTGTATCTTGGCTAATATTGTATGGACAAGTGTGAAATTTGCATGATATGTGGTTAGTGACCCACAGTTGTGCAGCGTAAAGTTTCTCCATGTTTCACTCGTATTTTCAAGAGTTATAGCCCTTTGTTCCTGAATTCTCCATGAATTGGGACTTGTCCGGGCTGGATCTCGATTAATATTGTATGGACAATTATGAAATTTGCAGGATGTGTGGTCAGTGCCCTGTAGTTGTGCAGCGTGAAGTTTCTCCGCGTTTCGCATATATTTTCAGAGTTATGGCCCTTTTTTCTTCAAATCTTTGTGAATTGGAACTTGTCCGGGCTGGATCTCGGTTAATATTGTATAGACAATTATGAAATTTGCAGGATATAGGGTCAGTGCCCTGTAGTTGTGCAGCGTGAAGTTTCTCCACATTTCACCTATATTTTCAAGAGTTATGGCCCTTTTTTCTTCAAATCTTTGTGAATTGGGATTTGTAAGTCTGGATATTGTATGAACAAGTATGAAATTTGCATGACATGTGGTCAGTGACCCATAGGTGTGCAGCGTGAAGTTACTCTGTTTTCGGTTATATTTTCACGAGTTATGGCCCTTTGTTTAAACCTAAGTGAATGGGATATATTTATTTGTCCAAGCTGGATCTCAGTCCATAACTGATTTGAACCAGGAAAATGGCTATATTATATGTTATTCTACATTCCAAAGCAGACAACATAGGTCCACAGAAATTGCCCCAAAAACAGTGAATTGGGTGCAAAATTCAAATTTCACTGATCGCTTCATAATTTCACCACAATAGACTCCCAATGAATGTTGGTCTCATAACCAGGTCACATTTTCGGATTTGGCGAAAGCCCTGGCGACCATCTTGCATCGAAGCATCGTAGTATCACTTGTTGCTTAATACTTGGAATATGCATTATGTGAGGCATGGCAAAAAAGTGACTGAGACAGAATTTTTATAATTATCCAAATTAGGCCTCCACCAACCAATAAAGAAATGCAGAACAATGGCGGGGCAGTGTCGGATTAAAGTGGAATGGGGGGGCATACAATTGAGTTTCCTGAGTTTCCGTGAACGTTTTGTTGAATGTTTGGTGGAGTCGGGGTTTCGTGTGGAGGACATTGCGGCACTTGGACAGACAAGTAATGCGCGGGAGTGGTTCACCACTTTCGCCACCAAGGATGTAGTGTCGCATGTTCTCCGTTTACTTAGAACTTTGTTTGATCGTCGCTATATAGCTGAAATATTGCTGAATGCGACGTTAAACCCTAATTCTCTCTCTCTCTCTCTCCATTGATGATCTGTTTGCGACGAGCCGGAACAATGCACAGCTTCCCCTGTTTGTCAGTCCGATTCTGGATCCTCGAGCCTTCGCCATCGACGCATGCTCTTTTGATCAGTTGGGACAACTTCCTGGCTTATGCCTTTCCTCCCATCGCCCTGCTTCAGGTGGTTCTATTAAAGATTGCTCAGCACGACTGCGTCATCCTACTCGTCCCGTGGTGGCCTCCGCGACCGTGGTTTCTAAATCTGATTCATCTGCTCACCGCCCCACCACACCGTCTTCCAGCTTGGCCCAGTCTGTTACATCAACCTCATGGGTTAATCTATCACAACCCTCAGGGGCTCAACTTACACGTTTGCAGACTATCCAGAGTGCACTCACTGCCCAAGGATTTTCAGCAGATTGCAGAGACGATGGTTTCAGCCAACCGATCTTAGACATCTCAGCTCTACCAATCTAAGTGGTCATACTTTGTCACCTGGTGTCGAGGCCGAGGCATTGATCCCGACGCTACCTCTATTTTCATAGTAGCGGACTTCCTCCTTCGCTTACATCGAGATAAGAAGTTTCAAATTAGCACCATTGAGGGGTACCGGTCGGCCTTATCCAGGGTTCTACGTCTTTTGACTGGCATCGACATTAGTTCTAACGACAACCTCTCTGCTCTTCTACGTGCTTTCGCTTTACAGTCTCATCGTACTCGACAACTGTTACTGAAGTGGGATATTGGGGTGGTCCTTAGGGACGGTATCCAACCAGCGTTTGCTGTTGAGACGTTTTAAACGATGGAAAAAAATGCTCAGCTACTACATCCATCGTTTGCACCATCGTTTTTTACCCCTCGGCCAAATTTGGCCTAGGGGTATTGTCGTCATCATGTACGGCTGTCCGTACGTACGTCTGTACGTCCGTCCGTCCGTCCGTCCGTTACCGCGATATCTAAGGAACCGTTTCATGCATGGCAACCAAACTTGTTACATCTATTTATCTTCACGTAAATCAGAAGCCTATCGAAAATGAGTCATCTCGGACAATATTTTGCAGAGTTATGCCCCTTTTTACAAATAAAAATCCATTTATGATTTTTATTGTGATAATTTCAGAACTGTTCCATATACAACATCCTAACGTGATACAGTTGTTTCTCTTGACCTAAACTAGATGCCTATCGAAAATGAGTCGTGTCAGAAAGTATTTTGCAGAGTTATGCCCCTTGTCTAATAAAATCCGTTACCGCGATATCTACAGAACCATTTCATGCATGGCAACCAAACTTGTTACATCTATTTATCTTCACGTAAATCAGAAGCATATCGAAAAGGGGTCATCTCGGACAATATTTTGCAGAGTTATGCCCCTTTTACAAATAAAAATCCATTTATGATTTATTGTATCATATACAGCATCATAACATGATACAATTGTTTCTCTTGACCTGAACTAGATGCCTATCGAAAATGAGTCGTGTCAGAAAGTATTTTGCAGAGTTATGCCCCTTGTCTAATAAAATCCACTAATTCCTATGTTAAGTTTGCATATAATTTCTATATCATGGTTGTATACTATCACATTTATTTATTGATTGGATGACTGATTTATTGATTTATTCTCTTACACAATGCGAAGAATGCCTGCAAATCTGTTTTGAAAATGACACTAGATGCCTATCAAAAATGAGTCGTGTCAGAAAGTATGCCCCTTGTCTAACAAAATCCACTAATTCCTATGTTAAGTTTGCATATTATTTCTATATCATGTTAGTATACTATCACATTTATTTATTGATTGGATGACTGATTTATTGATTTATTTTCTTAGACAATGCAAAGAATGCTTGCAAATCTCTTTTGAAAATGACATACATGTCCCATTTAGTATACATGTACTGTATTTATCTAGCCATGTGTACTGTTGTTTTGGTGAGACACCGATACAGCTCTTTCAATTTATTCCAGAAACAAATTAATTTAAGGGGAGGAAAACTTTTCTTTTTTTCAAAGAAAGTACACTTACAATACCAGGGGTAAATATTTCTTCCCACAAGCCAATCAATTGGTAGAGACACCCTTACATTATAATAGCTGGGGTTCAGAGCCGAGGGGTTTCGATAGCGCAGCTTCATGTTTTGTGTAGCAAACGATCAAAAAAACCATCACCGGAGACGGCCGAAGGTACCGCTGTCGTTCGGAAGAAAACGTCGTCGTTTGGAAGACACTGACAAAAGACGATCGCACGTGTTAAGCTGCGCATAAATACACACTGGGTGAACAGGCCGTGCCTTAGCTCTCAACTGCGCACATGTGTAACAAAATATAGCGCTATCAGCGAATGTGAAAACGGGTTTAACACAGGGGAAATAAATTACACTTTAATCGCCTTCCGCGTTTGTTTTAAAGGTTTGATTACGAGAAGTCGCTGTTTGTGTGCAAAAATTTTCTATTAAAATGACAACCATCTAGCTGTGATAATGGAAGTGTCACGTACGCAAATAAAACTGAATGGTTTAATAACACCCTCCCCATGTATGCACGGTGTAAAAAATTTCTTTGAATAAAATTATTTAACTTAAAGAAATACCCGTTTCAAAAATATTTAGGTTGATAAATATTTCCTTGTTATTCAGGGCGATACGGAAGTCTACCGTGGAAAAATGGTGTTGATTCGCCTGGAAATTTTCGCGATAATGCCGACACTAGGTTTTGATCCCTTTCTTTGAAAACGCATGGATGCAATAGAAATCTAAATAAATATTTTTCATCGCGAGTATTATGGGACCATGAAACTATTATATGATTTTTGTATCTTCAGCGGTTTTCTTGTAATGTTTACCGGAAAACGTATAACACGATTTGCGGGGAATTCCACTGAAATTCGCCCACTTCAGAGCACGTTTTAATACCTCACTGGCAAATCGTGTTACACTTTTCCCAATAAATATAACATGAAAAGAGCTGAAGAGACAGAAATGATATTTATATTTTCATGATCCTATAATACTCGAGATAAAAAATGTATTTAAATATTTTATTTTATGAATGCGTTTTCAAGGAAATTGACAAAAAAAAAACTAATGTCGGTATATCGCCGAAAATTCTCGGCAAATCGACCCTGTTTCACGTTAAATAAACCAAAAAATGGAAAGGTTTCTAATGTGTTATTTGGCCTGTGTACTGTATTGCAGTCCATAGGGAAAATCAACACGTGCGTTTAGCTTTAATATTTTAGAAATATCGCAATTTATTCTACGGGTCTGTCTGAAAAAAACCCCCAGCTTGTGTACGGTCAAGGAGCACACGCGTACACGCACGTGGCCTTCCATTTCGACTGCGGTTTATCCCCAGCATAGAAAAGTCGACACAGGACTGCTCCCGCATGGCGGGAAAATAAAGACCGGTGTAGAACACGTGTCTGTCGAAACGTTCATGGCGATATACCAGATCAGAGAGGAAAACGCTATATTCACGATCCTTCAATTCACAAGTCGAATACATTAAAATTATCCAGAAAGTTTCTAGAGCTATACTTTGATGGGTGCCATGAAAAAGAATTGTCACGGGAGAATATTTGGTGACCCTGATATTTGAACATCGCTACTTGAGAGAAAGTGGAGGTGTGAATTTCCATTGAGTCTTCATTCAAGCATTTTTAATGTTTTAGATTGAAGGGAATTTCTCGGCAATGCGCTGAGACAGATGTATTTTTTGACAACCAATCTTTTATTTGAGACTTTATCGAAACAGATCCAAATATTTGATTATCGGTGTTTTATTTATTATGGTCAACTTAACGCACTTTTATTCTACATTGAAGGTTTGTTTGCTCCATGGACATATTGAAACTAGAGGAATGACCGCCTTTTCTCCGGATAATATTATTCGCATATCCACATATTTCTTCGTTATGTTTATGTTTTGTTGTAAGATTCTAACCAATAAACATATGATTGTGCAAGAAAGTCCCATATCCCTATCCAGCAGGACTATACGTGGAAGAAACTAATTTCCGGTGAGCATATAGGTAAGAATCCTGCTTGATTAGTAAACAATATTGCCAAGCTGTCAATTTATTGTCTAGCCATAATAATAGTAAAGTGATCAGCTTTTTTGTCTGTTCTATTGGTCTACACACAGCTTGACTTTCGAGCCACGAAGGACGCAAGAGTTACTTCCGGAGGCGGCATCCACGGGCATTTGCTTTATTACTACCATAATTCAAATAAATGGACGTTCACGGGAAGTATCGCTGAAGGGATTGTTCATTTCAAAGACATTATTAAATAAAAGGCAACAAGTGTCTTTGATTTTATACTTTTTGTTTATTCACAGTTGCACATTTCCGGGACAGTTTTAATTGATCACTCCGGGCTCTAAATAAGCCATGCAGTTTTGTTCCATGAAAAATATATTTAAGTGCATTTCTGGAAGGTTGGACATATATGATCTCATCTTTAGTACTATACACATCATCTTTCACATCCAGCTTATTTGTTTCTCACCACAACCGATACTTCATTCACTATGGAACAACATACAGGAAATCAAGGTAAGTTCACATAAATTTTATTACTGATCGTATGCATTGCATTGTTGGAATAAAATATTGTTTAAACCAATAACAAAGAGAGATCAACAAATATGCGCTATGAAGAGTAATAAATGACATGTGAGAAATTGAGGAATTAACACGGTGGGATACAGCCCATAGCAAATTAAGAAGTAATAAACAATGGTTATTTTGATTACCCACTCGAATCCCAACGGTGAAACAAGACCAGTTAATTCTTGTTAATTACATACACGATCTCTCATAACTGGATCGACGATACCAAGTGACAAAATAATCTCTCTGTATGAAAATGTCATGTGGCGTTGCTCTAAAAGTTGTAAATGTACAACCACGGGTATCCGACTTCTATCGAAATTACAAACTTCAGATGAATAGAGTACTCATCACGTATAGATATTTGCAGATGTAACTTTAAAAGCTTACCAAACAAGGCGCGCTTCAAAAGCGCAAATTGAACAAAAACAAAATTATGAGTTACACCATTATAGAAAACCGTTATCTATGGTGAATGTCTTGTAAATTTCTGCGTTTACGCATCGTCCTGAAAGAGAAAAAATATACGCATTAGATTCTAATGTTTCACTCGACATTTATCTGTAATCAAACGTAATAATAATTGTTAAAGTAAAACTATGATCATCTCATTCCAAAAATTACAAATATTGTCCATAAAACAAATAAACGACTACCAGGTGTTAATTTTTGTTGACAAATTTTTCAATCATACAGACCTAATTCCAAACACTTTCAGA
This sequence comes from Hanleya hanleyi, assembly GCA_036873755.1. NCBI lineage: Eukaryota > Metazoa > Mollusca > Polyplacophora > Lepidopleurida > Hanleyidae > Hanleya > Hanleya hanleyi. The sequence goes on along the minus strand of JAVTVY010000379.1, from coordinate 9,327 downwards.
TCATATTTTTCAAAATTATCTGTTGTCCACAGGTACCCAACTAGACAGGCTAAATTAAATTTATATCGCGATTTTTACTACTCTGACTTATAGTACTAAAATAAAGGGTCCCATAATATGGAACAATTTACCCTCTCAGTTAAAATCTCACGTTTCGCTCTCATTATTCAAATCGAGGATATAATCGTATTTATTCCTGGAACATAATTAGACATCTATTCTGTTTGCCGTCTGTGGAAGTTGGAAATTAAATTTGTGTTTTTGTCTCACTATGATAGAGTTTACCGCATATTATCATCTTTGTAAATATAATAATTATTTTGGGATAAAACAAACCCCTCGGGGTTTTCATCCCGCCGCTATTATATTTTGTTTACTAAACGTTATTGTTATGCATGGTGAAATAAAAATCAAATCAAATGAAATGGTAATCTAGAACTGACTTTTTTGAAGCCGCGCCTTCCAAAATGCGCAAAGCCCGTATTCTGCAAAATACATAAGATTCGAATCGCACGTTCATAAAACGATATCATGGTTCCATAATATTTTGTTTATTAACGAATTACACCGTAACCGATTCTAAGATATAGTCAAGCAGCACACATATAGCAAAAATCTGGAGAAAAAAAACAACATTAATTTGTGTTCCGTTCTCATAATCCGTTTTTCACGGCCTCAAGCGACACAGCCGTTGTTGTTGTTTTTGCGTCTGTAAAGCGGGACTACTTTCGATCCGATCGTTTGCCAGGAGACTTTCAATCGTTTGCTAGAAAACGTCTGCACCTTTGTTCGAGGTGTGAAAAGACGACCGGCACCCTTACCGTAGGTTGCCGGATATTTCCGGCGATCGTCTTTATCTGACCGGCGTTTTTTAAAAAACGATCAACTCATACACCCATCGTTTGCATCGACGTTTTTTTTCATCGTTTAAAACGTCTAGCAAACGAACGTTGGATGGATACGGTCCCTTAGCGCTCTTCTTCGTCCACCCTTCGAACCTCTCCAATCAGCCTCCATTAAAGCTGTTTCTTACAAGACTGTATTCCTAGCGGCCTTTGCTTTGGCTTCTAGAGTATCCGAGCTTCACGCTTTGGAGAGGAAGTCTATGACCTGGACGGCAGACTGGTCTCACATTTTTTTCCGTCCTGTTCCAGAGTTCATTGCTAAAAATGAACCTGTACGCCTAGGTCCTTGTGCTCAACGTCTGTATTCCATCCCTGCTTTAACAGACTTCGTTCGTGGCCTATTTGACGACATCCTGTTATGTCCTGTATGAGCAATACGTCATTATCTGACCCGTACTGACCCAGTTCGGGGGTCTCGTCGACTATTATTTCTCTCTCTTCATCCTACCACAACTCGTGACATCACAGAACACGGTGGCCTCTTGGTTGAAGAAGACCATTAAGTGGACATATCAGCTTGCCCTCGACGCTCCCCCGCTTCTGGCCTCTGTTTCCTCCCATGAAATTCGTGCCATCGTCACATCATGGCCTTTATGGAAGAGCATACCTTTGGATGACATTGTCCAATCCTGTGCTTGGAGTGCCAATTCGACTTTTACCGATTTCTATCTGAGAGACATGTCAGTACAGTCAGGTAGAGTAACCACACTAGGGCCGCTGGTAGCTGCCCAGCATGTGGTTCATTAGTTTTCCAAAAAAGAGGGAGGGGGGGGGGAGGCAACACCGATTACCGCAGCAAGCCAGTCAGTCAGCCAACACATCGGTGAGTATTGTTTAGGCATGACCTTACTTACTACTTTCTGGTAAAATGAAAAATCTACTCTATGAATACCCCTTCTGTCTCTACGACCGGGTTTCCTTCTATTGAGTAATTGTGTGCCACACTTACAATCAGTTTATGATTTTACTCCAAGAGTACCCTCAGCGTCTTCGACCTGGGTTCTCTCTGATTTTGTATTTAGTGTGCTGTGAACCAAACAGTCAGTCAACTTACTAGACCCGACATATCGGTGAGTATTATGGGGCATGATCCTACTGATTATCTAACTGTTTTTGCTCCATGAATACCCTCAGCGTCTTCGACCCGGGTTCAGTCTGGTTTGAGTATGTTATATTTTGTCTCCCCTTGATAAAAGAAGAGAAGGTACATGTAGTTACTGGTATTTACTCCATGAGTACCCACAGCGTCTCCAGAGACCCGGGTTATGCTCTGTTGAGTACTTAGTGAACCGCATCCTCATTATCTCTGTCAAGACCTGACACATCCGTGAGTATATTTTAGGTTCCTTGGTGTCAGTGGAGTCACATGCAGTGCAAGACTACAAATTCAAGCAAGCCAGCATATCAAGAGACGTCACAGTCACAGCTGCCTAGACGAATGGTCACAGTGCTGGACTACAGATTCAAGCAAGATATGGTTTCAAGCAAGCCAGCATTGCAAAGACTACAGAGATATGGTGTTAGACGGCATTCACTGTGGTGTAAGATGGCCACCCGGTATTCGATGGTTGTCGGTAATAGAACTTTACCCTTCTCCATGTCTACCTGCTACTCCAGGTATACCCATAGAGTCCTTGCACCCGGGTCCCTCCTGATTGAGTATATTGTGTGCCACATCCACGATCACGGTTTTGGATGATCGGGTAATTTGTGTGCCTTCAATCAGTTACTGATTTACTCCTGAGTACCCATAGCGTCCTTGTACCCGGGTTCCCTCTCAGAGTTAGATACAGGGTCTCACAGCATCCTTAAAAAGGACACAACTATAAAATCAAATGACCATTTTTCCACAAAATCAAATGACTTTATTCTAGAAAACTTATAGATTAAAGTGAATATCAGGGGCAAAAGGCACAGTAGTTTGTGTAAAACACTCAAAGAACACAAACTGACAATGTTTTGGCATGTTCAACACCATTTGAGTGATATTAGCCATTTTGCAAAATTAGTTTTTTCAAATAACGACAAAGCTATTTTCAAACAAGGACTTTGGCGAAAATCCTGGATCTAACCCTGCCTCTGTTTAAGTATTATTGCCACATCCGTGATCATCTCAGCGGTTACTCTGCACGAACTCATGAACTACAACAAGGCAGAGATCCCACCTCCATCTTTTGGTAGCGTGGCATAGCAATAGCAGGTGAAGATTTGAGCAACAAATATTAAACATTTATAAACAATGTTGGTATTTGTTATCAAATCAAACCTGCTATTGCTTTGATTACCCATCCCATCCTCGCCTCACACTGTGGCCTTGTACATCTGCAGGCTGCAGCAGGGAAGAGGAGGTATTTATGGGACACGTGCAGAGCCGGCCGACTGAGCGCCTTCATGGGGAGAACTTTTATTTTCTTATAGGAATCTCCTAAGGGAGGGAATCAGGCATAGCAATAGCAGGTTTGATTTGATAACAAATACCAACATTGTTTATAAATATTTAATTCTTACCTCCATTTTAGAGAGCGGGATTGCCCTAACTTGTTCTATCTCTGATACCGTTCAAGTGCTCGATGTAAAATTTGGTATAGAGACTTGCGATAAATGACAGTTCTGGTTTCTCTGATTGAGCGGAAACCTTGGTGGCCATCTGTAATTTATGCAAAATCTTTAATGATGAATATCTCTGATACAATTTCAGTGTTCTATGCGAAACTTGGTATACAGCATCGATGTATATCAAGAGACTCGCAATGAGTAACCATATCAGTTCCTCTGAGTGGCGGAAATGATGGGCAGCCATCTTTAATTTATGCGAAATCATAAAGTATTGCTTCTAGTAACATACTGATTTTATGCAATTTAATTATTCTGTTTTACACAATTTCATTATCCCCCCCTCCTCTGATTAGAGGGGGCATATAGAGATTGCTTTGTCCGTCTGTCCATCCATCCCTCCTTCTATCCGTCCGAATTTTTTGTCCGCGCAATATCTCGGTAATATTTGATGGACAGGATTGAAACTTGCATGAAATGTGGCCAGTGCCTCGTACTTGTGCAGCGTAGAGTTTTTCCGAGTTTCGGTTATATTTTCAAGAGTTATAGCCCTTTGTTCCTGAAATCTCCATGAATGGGACTTGTCCGGGCTGGATCTTGGTTAATACATGTATTGTATGGATAAGCATGAAAATTGCATGATATGTGGTCAGAGTTGTGCAGCATAAAGTATTTCGCATTTCCCTTATATTTTCAAGAGTTATGGCCGTTCGTTCCTGAAATCTCCGTGAATTTGAACTTGTCCAGGCTGGATCTTGGTTAATATTGTATGAACAATTATGAAATTTGCATGATATGTGGTCAGTGCCCTGTAGTTGTGCAGCGTAAAGTTTCTCCGCATTTCGCGAATATTTTCAAGAGTTATGGTCCTTTGTTCTTGAAATTTTTGTGAATTGGGACTTGTCCGAAGTATGAAATTTGCATGATATGTGGTATGAATTTTGCATGATATGTGGTCAATGCCCCATAGTTGTGAAGTTTCTCTGCGTTTCATTTATATTTTCAAGAGTTATGGCCCTTCGTTCTTCAAACCTTTAGTGAATGGGATATATATATTTGTCCAGGTTGGATCTCTGTCCATATTGTATGGACAAGCTTGAAATTTGCCTTTGAGGTCAGTGCCTTGTAGTTCTTCAAAGTAAAGTGCTTTGTCCATCTGTCCATCTGGGTGAAAGCCCTGGCGATCATCTTGCACCAAAATATTGTATTATCACTTGTTGGTCGATCGACTTGATACTTGGAATATGTATTATACGAGGCATGTCAAAAATAGTGACTGAAACAGAGTTTTTATCCCTCAGCCCGAATGGACATAGGGGTATTGTTGTGGGTCCGTCTGTCCGTCCATCTGTCCGTACCATTTTCGTTAACACTCCATATCTTGAAAACTACTGAAGGCAGGGGCTCAAAACTTCTATCCAGTACAGAATGTATTTTGTAGGTGTGCCTTTTGTATCTTTTGGGTTATTGATCATGTTGATATAGTGGGATCATTTTATAAAAAAAAAATTAAAATAACAAGTTTTAGTATGAATTCTGCTTTGGTAAAATTCTACTGACAATCGGGAACCCTCGAGTAATGGAATGGTCTTTGCTGAATAAGGTACCCGATACAACCTGAATGAAAACTGCTCCAAGAATAATTGAAGGTAGTTCTACAGCCCATTTCATATGTTTCCCTTTCCATCAGTCTTTTCTCTCCATTCTGCTTTCAAAATATCAACGGAATATTGCCCGCTTTTTCCCTGAATACCAAATTATCCTTCCTTTTTTTTCGAATGATCAGTGCTCTCCACGAAATACCAGGGGACATAACCCATGCCTGGCCAACCCATCATTTTTACCCCTCGGCCAACTTTGGCCTAGGGGTATTGTCGTCATCATGTACGGCTGTTCGTACGTACGTCCGTATGTCCGTACGTACGTCCGTCCGCCCGTTACCGCGATATCTACAGAACCGTTTCATGCATGGCAACCAAGCTTGTTACATCTATTTATCTTCACGTAAATCAGAAGCCTATCGAAAATGAGTCATCTCGGACAATATTTTGCAGAGTTATGCCCCTTTTTACAAATAAAAATCCATTTATGATTTGTTATTGTGATAATTTCATAACTGTTCCATATACAACACCCTAACGTGATACAGTTGTTTCTCTTGACCTGAACTAGATGCCTATCGAAAATGAGTCGTGTCAGAAAGTATTTTGCAGAGTTATGCCCCTTGTCTAATAAAATCCGTTACCGCGATATCTACAGAACCGTTTCATACATGGCAACCAAACTTGTTACATCTATTTATCTTCACGTAAATCAGAAGCTTATCGAAAATGAGTCATCTCGGACAATATTTTGCAGAGTTATGCCCCTTTTTACAAATAAAAATCCATTTATGATTTATTGTGATAATTTCAGAACCGTTCCATATACAACATCATAACGTGATACAATTGTTTCTCTTGACCTGAACTAGATCGAAAATGAGTCGTGTCAGAAAGTATTTTGCAGAGTTATGCCCCTTGTCTAATAAAATCCACTAATTCCTATGTTAAGTTTGCATATAATTTCTATATCATGTTTGTATACTATCACATTTATTTATTGATTGGATGACTGATTTATTGATTTATTCTCTTAAACAATGCGAAGAATGCCTGCAAATCTGTTTTGAAAATGACACTAGATGCCTATCAAAAATGAGTCGTGTCAGAAAGTATGCCCCTTGTCTAACAAAATCCACTAATTTCTATGTTAAGTTTGCATATTATTTCTATATCATGTTAGTATAGTATCACATATATTTATTGATTGGATGACTGATTTATTGATTTATTTTCTTAGACAATGCAAAGAATGCTTGCAAATCTGTTTTGAAAATGACATACATGTGCCATTTAGTATACATGTACTGTATTTATCTAGCCATGTGTACTGTTGTTTTGGTGCGACATCGATACAGCTCTTTCAATTTATTCCAGAAACAAATTAATTTAATGGGAGGAAAACTTTTCTTTTTTTTCAAAGAAAGTACACTTACAATACCAGGGGTAAATATTTCTTCCCACAAGCCAATCAATTGGTAGAGACACCCTTAAATTATAATAGCTGGGGTTCAGAGCCGAGGGGTCTTGATAGCGCAGCTTCATGTTTTCTAAAGGATTGATCGGCCTGCGAATGTAGTCCAAGGTTTGATCTCCACAAGTTTTTTTCAAGTTACGTAAGGTTGGTGATGATATTAATTATAGGAATTGCTTAATGTGCAATTTTCATCTTTTCCACGTCTTGATGACCTTTATAGTATAAGTAGCAAGTTCAGGTATCCATACGCGTTAAACACCTATTGCAGACTTCATTGATATATGTGACAACTAGCAGTCGATCCTTACCAGTACTTTGAGGTGACGTATGTCTGTTTTCTTGATGTGACATATTAAACTGAACTAGCGACTTTCTTGCTAGGGGTTATATCTTCAGATGTAAAGTATAAACGAATTATGAGACGTTTTGCTGAAGGAGAATTAAATCTCTAAATCAAATTTGATAATGAAAGTGCGACAGAAACTATAAGCAAAGCTTTAGGCTGGTTGGTTAAAAAAAATGTCCTGTTTAGCATCATTTTTTTTAATAAATCTGGGTAGGGAGGGAGGATTTTTAGTGGCCTGTGTGGATAAAATTATCAGTAAACCTTGCCTCAATAGTTGGGTTTCTGTTCTGAATAAAGTAGCTTGCATCCATCATCTTTCTGCTCTGTTGTTTGCCTTTATAATTGGAGATTCAAAACGTTGGTTGGCGACAATTATGATAATAGACTTTAATGGAAAGCTGAATTGTCAAGTGTTAAACAAACCAGTCGTCTACTATAAAATATAGTTCTGGGTGCTTAGAAGCAAAAATGTAAAAAAAAAAAACCGAACAAAATGCTGCCTACATGTACAACATGGCATTTAGTGAGGCAGCTCAATTAACTGTTGATCACACTGCTCTGCCACATGTACACATGCACACTCGTGATATAACTGATAATTTTTTCCAGAATATTAGCTGAGGGGTTCTAGCACCTCTGGTGCCTCATGTTATAATTATCCAAATTAGGCCTCCACCGAACAATACAGACATGACAGAAGAGAACAATCGCGGGGCAGTGTCTGAGTAAAGCGAAATGAGGGGCATACAATTACGCAATCTCTGATTGCTTCTTTCCTGTTTTATAATTTTGTTTCATGCAGTTTCATTATTCCGTTGCACACGATTTCATCATTCTGTTTCACACAATTTTATTATTCTGTTTTACACAATTTCTTTTTTCTGTTTTACAAAATTTCTGTATTCTGTTCGACACAGTTTCAGAATTCTGTTGCACACAATTTCATCAAAGCCATGTTGCAGTCTGCAAATATTCACAATCCATTCAATCTACATTTCCATGCACCAACAAGATTCACAAGCAATATATTTCCCAAATCCACAGATTTCGAACAATATGCATCAGGGTACGAAATAGCCCTTTGCCCGGTTGCCCAGGGCTACCAAATTCTTCTTGAATTGCAATGCATTTGGATATGTTGGTTGCCCGTACTTGCCCATGGGCAACAAGAATTTGATTTCCTATTTCACACCCTGTGCATGGTCGACCATCTTATGTAATATTAACGGACTATCACCAAGAAAGAGCTCTGTTCCCTGGTGAGTCCATGGGGCGTCAATGTCTTTGTAATTGTTTACTTTTCTGCTCGCAAGCATGTACTGAATCGGATGTATAATCGTGGACAAAGCACAATTTACATAAAATTTTGTGTCAAGGGGATGTTACGCTATTTGGTAGCCTTCCTACCATATCTGCATTGTACACCAGTCATGATGGAGACCATAAGAATGTGTTGTGTGTAATTAGCGATAAATACAGACCTATATACATTCCCCGTCTGGTATCTCCAACTAAAACACATTGTTATACCTGTATACCAAGTTTCACAATCCATCACTGTACATGTAAAATTTGGCTCTTTTCAGAGAATTGGAGGGATATGCAAGAGTACAACAATAGTAAATGATAGAACTTTTTGCTATCACTTACTCCGGACCCTTGGTCCTCTGGTTATAAAACTCTGACATTCAATTCAATCCAGCTTTTGGACAATATTGATAGAACAAAGAAGAGCCTGTCTGCGCTGTCACTTCAGCTGATCAAGTACTAGTTCATATATTTTCAATTGACCCTATCTGTTAACCTAGGAGACTATTTTGAACTGGTGATACCTGACATATTTTCATGTAATATTTTCCAAATTATACATTATTCTAAATCATTGTGGAATTAACAGGTGTGTTGTTTGTGTTGACCTGAAGAAACCTGTTCATTTTGAGGTCAATGGGTTGAAGGTCAAGGTCACAGTGCATGAAAAATGATATCTTGAGGTACAGGTATGCTCTAATGATCTTGACAGTTGTAATATTATGTTGACCATGTGACTGCAAGGAGGTCAAATCATTTGGAGGTCAATGGTCAACTTCATGATGGCCATAAAATACAGTCGAGCTCATACTGTGTACATGGTGGAGATGCAGGGTGGGACATACATGCTCCTACTGTGGACAGCTTCATCTCTGGTTGTTATCAAGCCCATAGCTTTAACTGCGGAAAGCTCAAAATAGGGATCTAAATTTAATGATGTCTCTGTACCTGTTCTGTTCCTGTCCACTGTCCACTGCTCCTTAGCCTCACTCTTTCTCCTGAACTAAGCCTTGCTCGACCCTCCAACCCTCATATATTCCAGGAGCTTACATCATGTTACACTTATTCAACTCCTGCATTACCCTCGGTAACATCCCCACCCCGGGGCACCAAGCCCCCCCCCCCCATTTTTCTCCT
>JAVTVY010000378.1:0-32976 GCA_036873755.1 Hanleya hanleyi | reverse complement strand
CACACTCAAAACTAAAGTGTTGAAACTTACTTGTAAAGTGTTGAAATGACCCTTTAAGTGTGTCCACAGGGACTGCTCTTTAAGTGTTGTCCCTGTGGACACACTTAAAGGGTTATTTCTAATATTTTTTGGGTGATACACAATTTATCTTACCCTGGAAAATCTGCCTTGTCTATTAACGGTGCGATTCAACAGGACCTGATATGTTGAATACGTAGACATTAGATATCACTAGTTCAAAACACGGCCACTAAAGCTTGATGGCAAAAATCTATTTAGATGATGCCTTCCGCATTTATGTATCGGTGTCTCTCCATGGGATGCACTACATCCTGTAAGATATACAAGAGTTCAAATCATTCTCTGCAATCGGTTATGGCTACAAAATTCGGCATATCAGAGGTCATCCACATACTGGACGACTTCATGTTCGTAGGTGCAAATGGCGCCAGCCACTGTTCTATAGCTCTCAACACTTTCACTTACTTGTGTGAGTATTTGAGCATTCCAATCAAACATGCTAAGACCTACTACCCATCAACTACTATGGTTATGCATGGGATTCATCTGGACTCCAGAACTATGAAAGCATCATTTCCAGGAGACAAAATTCATAAACTAAAAAGCATGCTGGGTGAATTATCGCGCCGCACAAAGGTAAGATTTGTAAAACTGCAGTCTCTCATTGGCTCGCACAATTTTGCCTGTAAAGTCGTTGTGCTCGGCAGGGCATTTCTCAGCTGCCTGATAGAATTTGACAAAAGTTGTATCACAGGCTCACCATCACATTTGCTTGAATAAATCTAGAGCCTATGTTAATACCTGGCTTGTATTCCTGAAGTCTTTCAACGGAAAATTAATTTTCTTTCTCCAAATTGGGTATCCAATTTCGACACTGCTGGTATCTTGGGTTTGGCGACTGTTTTCGGATCCTCGTGGATAGACCAAGAATGACCAGCACATTTTACCCATATCACGGTCAAGCAGTGCTTACCGTGGAAATTTGGGGCCATAAACTGGCAAATCATAACCTCTCTTTCTTTGTGATAATATGACCGTGGTTGAAATTAGTGCGTCAGTTAGTTGCCTACCTTCGAAATGACATTCTGTTCAGATCAAAACATATTTCGGAACAATCTTATTTCTGACAAACTCTCGCAGTTACAATTTCAGGAAGCGCTGTCTCTAGCCCCTTGACTCAATCGCTCGTCGCACCCAATACCCTGTCTGTTGTTCTTCTGACGCCGTCCCTCGCTGAATCTTAATTGAAAGTATACAAGCGCACATGACAAGTATATAGAAATTTCTTCATTAACACTGGCCAGTGTGCCAGTAAGGTATTCCTCATCTCATCGTCACAGTTGGTTTCCGTCAAAGCATTCTTGCATTTCAACAAGTATGCACCCTCAATAGCTTATAAATTCGTTTCGGCTATCAGTTATGCGCACAATTTCGCTGCGGTACACGATCCTGCGCAGTTATTCCTTGCCAAAAAGCTACTTACGGGCATGTCAAAATTACACGGCCGGATACCAGATTGCCCATAACTAAGGATATCCTCTATAAGATATTTTATGCTATACCCCACATCGTATCCATGTAATTCTTTTACGAGTAATGACCTTGGTAGCATTTCATGCATTCTTACGCGTTAGTGAATTGACAGATCATTCAGAACAAGACTGCAATAGCAATGTTCTTTCATACAACGATGTCTCTGTCTCCGATCAATCTGGCCGGTTACAAAGCATGCACATTATTATCCGCTACTTCAAGCACAACATATCCCATAAACCAGTTCATTTGTTTATACTGATAATATTAGATATTGTCCAGTTCTAGCAATCCGTGCTTATTTTCGGTTACATATTTCACATCCGAGGCCGGGGCCCTGTTTCAGAGGATGCGACCGTTTTTGCTGCCTATTTCTCAGCTCATGTTAAAAACGGAATCTCTTTAATCGGCGGCATTGACCTTCTTTAATAGGCCATAGCTTTCGCATTGGCGCCGCCGCTTCATCTTCAGCAGCAGTAATCTCGAATAACATATTCAAAAATGCGTGGGTGGCAGTCTAACGCTATAGTAGTATGACACATTTAACTTGGTAGCTATGCATTGTCCAGTCACGGGTTTCGTTGTATGGTAGCCCCGACGAATTTATTGCATATATAAGGATCTGGTCCAACTTGAACCAGTTTGGCAAAGGTCAGTCAGGGGCTGCCGTGCTATCTGAATCAGTTATATATGAATATTTTCTAATATTTACTGTATACTTAACACCAAGAAAAAAACTAAAAAAAAATAATTCAAAATTTCGGATCGAAAATTCGTCAAAAATTGATCACATTTTGGTTCTGACGTAGCTGTAACGTCATTATGGCGGCCATCTTGGATTATTTTACATTTCTCGCTAGACCCTTGCCAACACTATTATTGTGGAAATTTTCAGACTCTTACCCCGAAGGATGGCGAATATATGATGTTTGAAAATCGTTGGGACAAAAATTGCCAGTTATAGGCCCAAAATGGCCCCGGGCCCCTAGTGGGTCACATATTGCCTCCTAGGCCTCGAAATCGGGGGCACCCCTTCTGATATTGTTCTCGGTGCCTCTGACGACACGTGTGCCAAATTTGGTGCTTTATTTCACTCTGTCACGATAAAGTGAAAATCTGGCCTTAAGCCACCGGACTAATATAAGTGTGATAGTTATCGAATAGTAGTGGTTGAAATGCAACTTTGAGTGATTTGTCTCGCAACAGCAGCTGAAAAGGCCTCATTTTTCGATCAACCGAGCCGGCAGTACCACAGTTATCATTAGACCTTAAATTAATCATTGAAATGTGGACATTATGAAACCCCCATGATATGGATTGTACGAGTTGAGTGCGTCGTCATTTTCCTTTTTGTAATAGAAATTATAAATTCATTGAACTATGGCAGATAGGCAGCTTCCTTGAACGGCGAGATATATTGTAGCAAATTTTTAATATGGTGGTCCATGTTGGCAGACTATGATGTTCAAACCACATATCTCACAAACTGTGCCAGGTGATTGAGCGATTTTACAGTAAAACTTTGTACTTTTGAAACAAAGTAGATAATTGACATCGAGATTGTCAAACAGATTTAAATACGACAGATCAATATCAAGATGACTGAGTGCCAAGGCGGCAATTGGCATATGTCACATCGCACAGCATCAACAGAAGATTAGTGTTCTAGTGATACATGCGGATGATGAAATAGCTTCGAACTGGAAAATCACATATTTGACTTGAACTCCCGTGGCTTATGTCACCAACTAGACAAACGCTCTAGCCCATTACGACGCATTATCTCACAAAACTTAAAAGTTTCCATGAAGTATGAATACGACAAAATGGCGAAACTGCTAACATATGATCCCTATATAACTGATACCCTGAGGGATATATCCGCCTTCAATGGAGAGTAATATTCATGGAAGAGTCTGCATATGACGTATACATATTTCTCCCAGAAGCATTTATTAGATCCTGTGTAAAATATGGGAATTGTGATCAATGACACAACATTTTTTTGTAGGAACTGCCGGGACAAAGCTATCTTGCCAAGCGCCTCTACATGTATACTCGTTATCAAATTTGATAATAAATAACAGAACCTGAGAGCAAAGTTAGATCGTAGTGCGCATGCTTATTGGTGCTATGTCGTAACTTGTTTCCGTACACTTCATTTGTGACCGTATGAAAATCATGTAATAGAGATATTCACGATATTCCTATGAGCAGTCACCCTCAAGCGTCACAGATATGTTACCGGTACTCAATAAAACGAAATTGGGATAATTTGGAGAAAGAATACACATCAGTGGTGCGGAGTTGAATAATATCAAACATAAACGAACAACTCCTTCTTCGATGATCTTGAATATGGGATATGATCCTTGTATTTTATAGAACCCCAAGCGGTCGGACTCGTAGAAGTTGATCCGGCCCACCCAAAACACACTAAACATTCATTGTGAGAACTATTTTGGTCAGGGTTTTCAGATCAACCTCTAAACTGTCCATTCGGAGAATAGTTGTTTGCACATGCTCTACATAAATGCCACACTGCGACCAAGAGCTGTTGATACCCGAAAAGTTACTTCTGTACGAAGAATGAAGTTGGTATATATTCAGATATGAAACAGGAAATCCTCAAAAAAGGATGCCAAGCATTATGTATCCGAGTCTGAGGGGCTTAGAGTGGGAATCTCCGACATCCTCAAAATATATGCTGTATATACATTACGTATGCGTAGTGACAATTTCTAGAGATGCCTTGTCTTCTCTGGGCATAACTGAGACGTATTTTTCCCCTCTCTTTCGGGAGCTATATTTCCGAGGCATTGAAGATCACACATTCATTTTTTTTTTAAGAATTTACCATCGGTTGATAGATGATATTAGACCACTGGAATTAGTAGGGCCTATTCAAGCTTAATACGACACAAAAATGTGAGATCCGTTGTATAGTACGGTTGGTTACTTGTATTTCTGAATATTAGATCACATACTCTTGATGGTCAAATATGTTTGACGGCCTACAAGGTCAGTTGTTTGGTAGCCTTCTTCATAGCCCATTTGTTTTCCATCTATCGCTATTATTGCCATATCTGGTCTCGCAGGCATGTTTGCGGGTATCTAATAAAGCTTCTACTCGTGCTAGGAGCCGTGTGGTTTCTTCATAGTTTCCACACGAACATCTGCAATAAAAGCACAGTGAGATACTAAAGCTACGTCTTAAAATCCTCCGTAATCTGGTCTGAATCTGAGGCGTCGAGGCTTTCCTCTGGAGTCATATGAGTGCTTTTAGTCGCCAGACGTCGTCAGCGTTGCTCACATCTTTCATAGCTCACCAATTTATGCCCCTAGGATTTATATGAAGTTCATTCCGCAGATTGCCCATTTCTGGGTATTCTTTCCTTTAAAATACCGGCACATGCATGTCAGCCTATGTACCTATACTTTCATAGCTTATCAAAAGTGGTCGATAAACGGGTTAGATGGGAATGATTCATTGTCATATAGAAGTGGGCAATTATGTTCGCATTTTTGGGAACCGGATCTGTACAATGCGTTTTTAAATGAGTTCAGCTACATGTATTGTGCAGTTTTGGTGGATGACCTATTTCCAAAAGAATTCGCTTGGAATGCTGAATATCACTCTAAACAATAACAAAAGACGATAGAATAACCAACAATCAACAGGCTTTATTTTCACCTGTCACTATCTGAGGTGGCTCTTAAGCAAACTATATAGAGCGACAATTATTGATAATATGCAGAAGTACAGAGCTTGGTGTCCAAAGTTTTAGTTCCAGTATTGTCCTGGGTCACGATTTAATCTTTTCATGCAACATCTGAGTATTACGTCCAGTCAACAGAACTGCTTGTGTCTGCAACGGGAAATTCAAATTGCCAAACTAAAGTTCGTTCTTCCAGAGAACACGAGAATTTAAAGTCGTTCCGGATGGTAAGGCCCCAGTGCCGGTCGAAAGGTCGGGAAGCTTTGTAAGGATAGCTGTGAGATCACATGAATGATGCAAAATCAAAATGACCCCTTTGAGGCCTGAAACTTTTTGGTCTGGAGGTTAGAAAAACTCGCGACCCTCTATCAAGGGGGTCGGGATGAAAACTTAAAATCGGGAAAGAATAAAAAAGGCTAGTAACGCCCAGTGAGGGTACAAGAAATAAACAATTTCATAATACATTTAGAACTGTTTATGCATGGGGTATACACTGAATTTCCCTTTTACCAGTACAATAGAAGCGATTTTTCAAAATATAAGATAACAACACTTCATTATATACACAGTTTATTTCGGACTCAGGGATAGATTTTATTATATCTATTTTTTGTTTCAGTGTCAGAGGTCAAGCCGCCACAGTAATACTGTTTGATTCCTCCGTGATTACTGAACTGTATAAACCATTATAAATAGCTCAGAAACCATTTACCATTTATATGCCTGTTCTACATGTATAAGAAAATAATATTGAATAGGAAAGACGATAATCTGAGTTCCTGAAAACTCCCACACAAGCTTGCTTTCTGCAGTGCGCATGCTCTCATTTGCTCTCTTAACGCTAGTCTATTCTAATTTCACAAGTCAGATAGATCGTTCTTGAAATGTCCATTACTGTATTGTTTATCCATAAATTACGACTCAGTATTTCTTCCACACGCACAACCCTGCAGACAATAAAATATATTAAATTAACTCTATCAATTTATGTGATGAGCAGCTGACGGAATAAATGATAGCTGTTATCGATTAATATTGCGAAATAAGAATAGTGAAAATTGTATGCGCGGTACATCTTACAGATCTATTTTTGACATCGGGTTCGTCGACATGGCTTTGATAAGGTAACTACTACTTCGTGACGCAATCATGTTATGTTTGTATTCATTTGCATTTTTAATGAAACATCGATATGGACGATACTGTGTCTGAATAAATAAATGTGTTGCTGTTATGGACTACAACTGCCTGTTGGATGTCGGATCTCTCTCCTTGTTTATGATACTTCAGTTATCCTCGATCAAAGGCTCAGCATCAAATCTGTAGCTTGGCATCATAGTATGGTCATTTGTTCTCGGCATTGTTTCTCCATATCTACATCACTACACCACTGTACAGTTGTGAAATAATTTTTGGGGCAATTTTGTGTACTTTTCTGATTATTGCTGATGGAGAAAAAGTTAAGAAAAAATTTCTTAATGGCTACATCATGAAATACTCATAAACGACACTTTCCCTTTTCATCCAAATAAACTAGTAACGTCAGCTTCAGATCCGACGTTTGCCCGTCGTCCATAAGGAATATCCGCATTGATAGTAGAAAGACTGTGTACTTCACTGCATCATGTGACGTTGACCTTGGCTACACAATGACGACTATCTAATGGTTCTCGGACATTTCGTGTACGAACAGACCCTTAAAACTGGATGACTGACCGAAGATTGCTTATTGTATATAGGCTTATTCTTTACAGAGAATCTCGGATAGTCTCATTTTATAGTATGTTCTTCTTCCAAATCTGTATGCATCTTCACTTAAGTGAGTCGATACAATAGCGTTGATTGAGTTGTACTGCGAAAGTTTATAGTTCTTTGTAATTTAGACGAAAAGCACGAAAACTAGCCGAAACACAAAATTAACCTTCAGCTGCAAGTTGCAAAATATTTGGGATATTAATGTGATCAACAGTTACCTTCAGAATGTCTTGTGTTCTATTACACGGACATAGAATCCTACAGGTTACTTACTGTTTTATCGATTATATAGACTGTTTCGAGGATTCTCATATTAAAGGTATCTTTCTAAGAATGCCATCTTATGTTGGAATTATCACGTGCAATTAGCAGGATAAGGAGAAAATCAAGTCCTACAGGAAAAGTAATAATCGAGTAAGTACTGTGATAGCTGCTATATCTGAACGAAACTGATGTCAATGACAAACTGTAAGTAGAGGAAGCTCTGTGATCATATATTGATTAACACTTGATGGCAGAATGACTTGTATCACCATCAAGTCTGAAACCTGCTCATATCTCAATATATATGTAGGTAGCTGACGCGATTTCCTCGCCCTGTTATATGTAATCGTCATATTCTTTCTCTTCAGCCACCTGTTTGTTTTGTATGTTAAACCTCTAATACATTTTACATCATCAAGGCCATTGTATGACATTCAACAATGAAATTATACCAGCAGGGCAATTCTAAGATGAAGACAGGTGTTGGAATTTTCACTCGATTTATTATTAAACCGAAAGAGAGTCCAGAGTTCACACGATCAGAATGTACTAGTCCTTCTTTTTGTGAACGTTTCTGTTAAATTTGTAGACGTGTCTGTGCTATTTTATGATGATGATGATGATGATATTCTGAACGACTGTTGACTTCCAATCTTTTTGGTAAACTAGCTCATGTTTATTAGAATCTTCAGCCAGTGTGATGACAATGTCATAAGAATAGGGGGCATTTCCTTATACTCTGAATAATGCTCTTTCCGAACACAACGATTCCTCATGAACAATGAACTATTTGTGTCTAGCTATGATAAATGGTACCCATGATAGCTGTAAGGATGTGTTGTAATTAAAAGAGTTCAATCGTGAGATTATTGACAAATAATGTCTCTATTTGCCACGGCTGTCTATAGAATATCAGATCTGACGCCTGTGTCATTACCTATCTATATAGTGCCATTAGCGACTAGGAGTTTGTACACTTGTTGAGAGCAGAGCGCTTTGCTTGAATGTCTATCAATTAACCTTATCAATCTCAATCAATGTATAAATTATAAAAGAAAACTAATTCTAATCGCATCTAATTAATAGCTAGACTATATCTCAACTGAGAAATTACCATCTCTGGAACGTTCTACAAATTTTCTCCTATGCCGATATCTGTGGACCTGAACTGACCAAATCTTGATCATTCTGTTAAATAACCCCTACCGAGGACCTGTCAGATTAGTTTGCGACATTCTTATTTTTCATATCAATTTGAGGATAATTCTTTCAGATTTGACCTGTAAAACTCCTACTCCTGTTCCAATGGCGATTTCAAAACTCGGCAGCAGTAATCCCTAAACTCTCTTGTTAGTTTTCACTGCTGCTTTAGGCTCACTCTTTCATTATTGAACAAATCGTAATCCTACATCATCCATACAAACTGAGAAATCTTTGCTAAGATGACACCTGTTTCGAACCAGACGAGACATCGATTTTTACGTGAAACAGTGCCTTCTAATCAAAATATGTTACAAAGACAGACATGTATTTTCGAGTCGAGAAAACTGATTATGCCTGATAACTGGATATGTGATATTTTTCTTGCAATTGTCGTCGGCCATTTAGTGAACTACTTTATGACACCTGAGGGTACATGACAGCCCGATATATCTAATCAGTCCAAGCTCTCGTAATTTATCTTCTTCCATTCTCAAGAATACAGATAGTAAATAACAGTGTGTACAAGCCAGCGTATTTGGGCTTGTAAATACAAGCCTAAATAGATTCTAACTGGTAACCTGAATATGCCGTGCAAACCTAAAAGTAGTATAGTAAGCGTAAATTGATGTGCTAGCGCCTCAGTGCGCATGCGCAGAACCTGGGATGACGTCACAATTGGTGGTGTGCGCATGCGCATGTGTGGTGTGTGGGTGGTGGGTACCGATGTGGGTGGTGGGTACGTTGTGGGTGGTGGGTGGTGGGTACCGATGTGGGTGGTGGGTACGTAGTGGGTGGTGGGTGGTGGGTACCGATGTGGGTGGTGGGTACCACCCTGTGGGTGGTGGGTGCTGTGTTTAACATGGCGGTGTGTGTGTGGGTGTGGGTGGTGGGTACCCATGTGGGTGGTGGGTACGTTGTGGGTGTGGGTGGTGGGTACCCATGTGGGTGGTGGGTACGTGGTGGGTGGTGGGTACCAAATGTGGGTGGTGGGTACCCAATGTGGGTGGTGGGTACTGCGGCGTGTGTGTGTGTGTGTGTGGGTGGTGGGCCCCAGATGTGGGTGGTGGGTACAAATGTGGGTGGTGGGTACATGTGGGTGGTGGGTACCCATGTGGGTGGTGGGTACCCATGTGGGTGGTGGGACCAAGATGTGGGTGGTGGGTAAAAATGTGGGTGGTGGGTGCATGACAAGATGGCGGCCTATGTGTGGGTGGTGTGAGTGAGTGCAAGAATGTATTCATCCGCGGTGATGCAGTCATGTCTGGCGGTGATTCGGTCTCGGGAAAAAGCTTCCGCGGAGAAAAAGTAGTCCCTAGATAAAATGGTCCGATGGGGTCGAGTGAGGTATCAAAGTGAAGCTTAGGTGAGGGGGCATCTAATGGGCTGGGTGTGGGATTGAAATATCGGCATTGTGCGCATGCGCGGTGGCCGAAGGGTATGAAAATAGCCTTTTTGGAGCTAGGAGATTGACTACTGGTCCAGTGGGGTCGAGTGAGGTATCAATGTGAAGCATTCATGAAGGGGCATCTAATGGACCGGTCTGCGTGAATCGGGCGTGACCTGGGACTATGGGATGCATGTACTCACTTGGTTCTGGGTATTTGTCATCACGGGGAGGTCACGTGATCAGTTCAAGGTCATATCCATTTTTTTCCATCACGGTTGTGCGCAGGTGTATGACGTCACTTCCGGTCTGCGTGAAATCGGGCGTGACCTGGAAAAAGGATTGATCTGTAATCTGTGTTGTTGTTGTTGTTGTTGTTGCTCCCTTTTTTTTTTTTTGGACTAACCCATCAGAATAGTACGTATCACGGACTACACCCGTAGAGCTACATCTGGTCTATAAAACATGTCCCTCTGGAGCCCACACCTTCATTTCTACAGAGCCATGGCGGAGATCCAGCCCCATGCGACTCGCATTTTACAGTATGCCACCGTGGTGAATTCATTCACGGGTTACCGAGCAGTGGTCCGGTCCATGTTTGCAGATGGCGACGACAACGAGGGACGACGCCAGATCCTGAACGAGTTCACAGAAGCGGTCCTCGACAGATTTGGAGCTAGGGGAGCCCCTAATGGTCCAATGGGGTCGAGTGAGGTATCAACAGATACCCCTTCACGTCAGCTTCAATTTGTTACCTCACTCGGTCCCATCGGGCCACTAGGGGCTCTCCTAGCTCCAAAAAGGCTATTTTCATGCCCTTCGGCCTCCGCGCATGCGCAGAATCACCCTAATTCAAGCCCACACCCAGTCCATCAGATGCTCCTTCACGTCACCTTCAATTTGATACCTCACTCGACCCACTACCTCCAAAATAAAAAAAATAAAAAAATAAAAAAATCAAGGTGGATATCGACCTTCAAAATAGCTTTTTTGGAGCTAGGCGAGCCCCTAATGGTCCAATGGGGTCGAGTGAGGTATCAACAGATACCCCTTCACGTCAGCTTCAATTTGATACCTCACTCGGTCCCATCGGGCCACTAGGGGCTCTCCTAGCTCCAAAAAGGCTATTTTCATAAATGAAGGTCGATATCGACCTTCAAAATAGCCTTTTTGGAGCTAATGGTCCAATGGGGTCGAGTGAGATATCAACAGATACCCCTTCACGTCAGCTTCAATTTGATACCTCACTCGACCCACTACCTCCAAAAAAAAAATAAAAAAAATGAAGGTGCATATCGACCTTCAAAATAGCCTTTTTGGAGCTAGGGGAGCCCCTAATGGTCCAATGGGGTCGAGTGAGGTATCAACAGATGCTCCTTCACGTCAGCTTCAATTTGATACCTCACTCGACCCACTACCTCCAAAATAAAACAAATAAAAAATGAAGGTCGATATCGACCTTCAAAATAGCCTTTTTGGAGCTAGGGGAGCCCCTAATGGTCCAATGGGGGCGAGTGAGGAATCAATGTGAAGCATTTCACGTCAGCTTCAATTTGATACCTCATTCGACCCACTACCTCAAAAATAAAAAAAATAAAAAAAAATTGACCTTGACAGTGTGAAGATTTTTTTTTTTTTTTTTGGAAAAAGGATGATGGGGGCTGGTGTTAATTTTTTTGTGCTTTTGAAAGAAGTGTTCTCTTCCGAGAAAGATGGTTGGCCCTGAAAAGGGCCTTTGAAGTGTTACACTTATGCGCGGTATATTCTCTTCACCCCTCCCACTTGCTTCCTGCAGATGGGGCATTTTATTTTGAGATGGTTTTCTCCTGCGTCGTGGCAGCGGCACATATCCCCGACACACGTCAGTGTCACCCAACAATCTTTGCACATACAAAGATGTCCACACGGCAAGACTGCATACAGGCTCTCTTCTTCGGTACATACACTACATTGTGATAATTTTCTTCTTTATGGAGTTCTTTCTTTTGTCTGGTAATCTCCGCATCCATTCCAGACATTGTCGTCTCCATTCCCTGCATGGCTCCCCGCATGATGTTAATCACTTCGTTTAGGCGGGATACCTCGGCTTCGTGTTGGCATCGTGGTGGTGATGTTTCTGCAGCCGTTATACTGGGAGTTTCGAACGTTGTTGGAAGTCTATTTAACCCTGCACGGTCTTCAACCGAAGTCGTTATACTGGGCGTATCGGCAGGTAACGTGGTTGTTGTTGTTGTTGGAGGTCTACTAGTTAACCATGGAAGCTCACCGTCTTGCCCCCCATCCGTTATATCACTGTCGTTTTCTTCTTCTTCTTCTTCTACGGCCTCCATTCTGTTTATTTCTTGGTCCTGTTGTTCACTTATCCTTTGCAACCGTTTATCCTCTTCTCTTCTTATATCTTGCCGGAGTTGTTCCGCAAGTTCTTCTGTACTGCGTATTAACGGGGTTTCGTCTTCTTCAATTCCCCTCTGAAAGCTAGTAACTATGGTGATGCCTCCATTTTCTTCAACGCTAACTATCTCTCTGTGTTGTTCTGTAGCCGCAGCATTTCTCGGATCTCTAGCGGCACGGTGAGTGAACAGGGGTCGTCTTCTTAAACTCATCATTTGTATTTGTGAATAAATGACAATATACACGTTATTTATAGTCTAGACGGATTGGATGGTGGGTACAAAAGGTGGGTGGTGGGTACAAAAGGTGGGTGGTGGGTACAAAATGTGGGTGGTGGGTACAATATGGCTGCCGGAGTCAGTCAGTGCAAGATTATGGTATCTGCTAAAAAAATGTTGTATTTTATTTTTTTCCAAGTTTTATGTTTTTCAAGTTTTATTTCCATAAACCTGCTGGAATTTTTTCAGGGTAATATTATAAGATTGTAAGCGGTAGTCTGGATGTATTTTTTAGACAGGAAAACCGATTTATTTCCCAGTGTACGGTGTTTTTTACACTATCGCACCATAATCTTATGGGTTTAAAATGGATAAAATGCATAAAAAATAACGATAGTCTAGCGCTCGGTTGGTAAATTTTTTTAAATATGACACTATGAATTGTCTGAGTTTAATTGGAAATAAAATGTATACGATCGCGAGCCCTGATTTATTGTCGAATCTCAGCCGTTTTATTATTGTAAAAGAAACACACGCACACAGATTTTTTGCGGCGTCAGTGTAGCAGACGACACAGTGTTATCGCTACGGTTCGCGCTTTTACATTATAAAATAGCGCGCAGTTTTTTTTCAGGCATTCACAATTAGCCTGAGTGCTCAGTAAATACTCCTGGTTGAAATCATGGATAAATCGGACTTCATCCCAAATGCTGATGTACCACTGCTCGGCCACGTCATTAATTTGGTACACGACCCACCCTGGTTGGATGATATGTTGAAAGAATTATTTCCAACATGCCTTATATTTATCGTGCGTGGAATGCCCTAATCCATTTGCAAAATATGCGATCTTCCCGTGCAATCATCAGGCATTATGTGAAAATTGTATCCGCCGTTACGCCCAGATTCCGACGTGCCCACAAGCCAACAAGCCCCAAGTGTGTAAATTACTTGCTTTGACATGTCCCGTCTGTGAAGAAAGAAGACAGCGACAAGCCCTGTCAACCATGTAATATGGCGTATTACATATCTGGTTATATTTATAACCACCCTAAAAATTAAAAAAACAGATTCCCACCTATCCTGTGCTATAAATTATGAGCCCACCCTTATCATTCGGGCATAACTTCTCCATCAAAATCGTCCTCCGTATGCAGGACGCTAACAAAACGCTAACAAAATGGCTGCTCAAGGTCAATTTGCCCGGATAATAACGTCGTTCAAACCACAGCGCCATCTATACGCTTTGGTGCAAGGGAGACAACTCGGACTAGACCAATTCCCAGGCGAAGATCATGTCCGCTATATTTGGCCTGTATGGGTATAGGGGCGGTCGGTTTTTTATGGCTTTTACTATGAGCTATGAGGTTGATCATGTAGAATACGATGGAAAAAATTTTGAAAGTACCGCGTAGGCTTGTATATAGATCCATATAGACCCATATACACTCATATACTGGATATTAGTATGTATAAATCCATACGGGGTGGACATGTTGGAGTCTAGGTGGAGCACTAGTGGCCCGATGGGGTAGAGTGAGGTCTTATTTTAAAGCGAGGAAATAAATAAATAAATAAATAAATAAATAATAATAAAAAAAATCAAAAAAATCGGCGAGTAGTAGACGAAGGGAAAATTGGAAAGTACTGACCATGCCCCAGAATACTTCATATGCATATCACGGCTTTAAGGCCTATGTAAGATGTAATCTACTTCACAGTTTAGTAGTATAAAAAGCGCAAGTCCTATTGACCTTACCCCTTCCAAAGAAATAAAATCGGCTCTATTTTACAGGAGTATATACGCAGGTGACGTGGGTTGTCACGTCACTTCCGGGTTTTCACTAAACACTACCTCCAAACATAGAAGAGTTCCAATTTTTTCCCTTAGACGTCCGTGTGTTCATCCTCCAAACCCACAAGAGTTCCAATGTTCAACCGCCGGGGTGTTTTCCCGCCCCGCCCCAGCGCCCCGCAGCGCGCGCGCGCGCGCGCGTCATCCCGCGTCATCCCCGGCAGTGCGCGCGCGGACGCGAGTCAAAAGGTCAAAGGGTCACCTCCAGGTCAGACGGTCCAATCAACATAATCTATACGTGTTGGACGAGTCTTTTCACTCACCGTATACACGTACCTCAATGAAATGCCCGCTCCAAACCTAGACCAAAAACACGTACTTGGTCTGTAGGCTGATTTCATTGGCTCTCTATTTTTTACTATAGTGCTCTTGCATTCTAAACTTGATGGGTTACATTTTGGCCCCATCCTACACCACTGATTTCAGTATGACTGAATCTCCACATTGAGCATTGATGCATTAGGAATAAAACACACAAGACAGGGTTTTTTGGTGAGATCTCATTTTTTTTTTTTTATTCAGTGAACAACAACAACGTGAGAACAACCACGTGAAAACTGAAGCCCAGAACAAGGGGCTTGTAATTAACTGAAGCCCAGAACAAGGGGCTTGTAATTAACTGAAGCCCAGAACAAGGGGCTTGTACATTGAAGCCCAGAACAAGGGGCTTATAAACTTAAGCCCAGAACAAGGGGCTTGTCATTAACTTAAGCCCAGAACGGGGCTTGTACATTGAAATGATGGGCGGCCCAGTCATAGACGAGTACATCGCGGTCCTCGGCCTGGGGGTACTCGTCAAACATCTGTACGATGGTAGATAAGGGTCTTCCCCGGCATCGATGGTACAGGTAAAACAAGCAATATTATCCGCACACGCCACTGGTCAGGCTTTGCAACGTTTGACTGTTCCAACACCACGTCTCTGTGCCTTGATCCATGAAGTCTGTTAAATCGGGATGGAGGGTTGGCAGGCCGTACGGGTCAAAGTATTCGCCCTGCTGTTCTGTCAAGTACACGGCCACCCAGTGTTCACCGGGCCGATCCATCGGATCCGTGTTGAGAACGTAAGCAGCCGGATACACACGGTCTAATGGAAACACATCTCGGGCGAACACCCCTTAAAAGACCCTACGTGTCTCTGGGTCATTCTCCAGCACGGTGGTTATCTGGTCTGTATCCATGTTAGGTGGAGAAGTCACACAGGACGTTGCGCGCCTTGTCCACTTGAATGATGTTGTCAAACTCGGCGTAGCAGATCACATTGACAGTGGTCGCCAGGGCTCGTGCAAAGTGGATTTCCAGCCGTAAATTGCCTTGCTTGGCCAGGGCCAGCTGATGGTCGTTCTCTAAGGTGGGGGTCAGATCGAAACAGAACAACGTGTATCCGTTCGCGTAGTCCTCCCGACTGATCATATTTCCTTCGTCCTGGTTGATTTGACCGGTGGCTGTAAACAGGCTCTGATAGGCTCGAATGAAATTCCTCCGCCCAAAGTTCGGTGTTAAGGCCGTGGCTGGCACCTGTTGTCCATCCACATGCAGGACCACAAAATTGATGCCGAAATGTTTAAAGTCAAACGGATTCTCTGGGTAGGCTCCGCTGAAACTGGTATTTTCCACACAGGCCAGGATCAATCGCTTGGGTAGTTCCCCCAGGAGCAGGTTTTCTTTGTTGGCGCCCATATTTCCAGCAGGCACAGATAACACTTTGGTTTGTACACGTCGGATAGGGTACTGGGCTGGTTTTGTTTCCAAGGCTTTCATGTGTCCCAATTGAACGGCTGGATTCGGTTTCCCTTTTCGGACATACAGGACTGCGTCTTGGATGACAATCTTATAGTCCGCTACATGCCCCTCTACGTTAGTGGCCATCAAGGCGAAGGTCGGAGGCGCCCGTATCAGTCGGATTTTGATGGGGATCTTGTTCAAGAGGTACCGGTCTTGCATGAACATGTCTGCATGCAGTCGACCCATCATATCCACCGAGGCACTATTCGCAGTGAAAGCCTTCCGTTTGTTATATCCCCCATTGTCCGCCGTGTCCATGTGCTCGGCCGTGTCCCTGTAGAATAAAGCGGTTGTCAGCTGAGATTTTTTAGCCTCTCGGCCATACGACAACAGTGTCTCGATGTGGGCTCGATAGGGGTACGTGTTGGTGGAGTCACTGATGAGTTTGTCGCTGAGAAAAATATCCACCTGCTGAAACATCGAGTGCAGCCAGAGATTCGTCAGGCCCACCGTTGCTTGGTCAGCGATTCTGGTGCCAGCTCCATTGACCACCTTGGCTTTCACATACAAGTAGGTATGGGCTAAATCCACATAGGCCGTATCCGCATTACTGATGGTGAACTCGATGGGCCCGGTTTCGTTGATGCTGGAGAGCGGGAGATGCTCCACCATAATCCTTGTTCGACACTGGTCTGTGTGGGCGGCACGGTCCACAAATCAAATTCACTGTTGGTGGAGGGGCAGGACTCGGCGTGGATTAAGGACATGTTTTAAGAAAAGATATCCTTTGTCTTCTTCGATGTGCGTCGTCGCTGGGTCGGTCGTCGACTGGTGCGTGGTCTCAGTGGGGCAGCTCTTTTATTCCCTACGGTGCGTTGTGCTTTGGCCACCAAGACGCCTCCCGCTTCTTTGGCCCGCCGTTTCAAGGATTCTTTGGGTGCCGTACCCCCAAGACATCACCGGCCACTTGCAGTCCACTGCGTACCGCTTGTTTGCCCATTGCTTTCACCCCACGCGTCACCAAGGGCAGGAACGTTTTCACAATGCTGCCGAGTATGTTCCCCAGACCATGTCCTCGTTGCATGCGTGCACCGCTAAAGACCGGAAAGCCACCCCCGGCCTGTTGGGCATAATAGTCGGCATAGCTGCGTGCATCGCACTCGTAAGGTACTTTCATTATGCAAAGTGGGGAGCACGTGCTTGTCGAAAATGAAGTGTCAGCACCACTTTTCCTCGTTCGAATGCCACCGGTCGTCCCGTGCCATCTCTTATATCCACCGTGATCGTGTTGATATCGGTATGTCGTACGGGCAGGTACATTATATGGTTGAAACTGTGGGTGACTTGATCGCCATACGTCTTTTTAATGGGGACCACCCGTAACAGAGGTGTGTTGATATCGCCCACGATGTGGTTGTCCACCACGTCCGAGTAGACGTAGAGTCCGTACATGCCCGACTTCATATCCATCGGCATCTCGCCATGGTGTTGGTTGGGACCAGCGAACGTCTGTAGATCGAAACCCAGCATTTGCTGTAGTGTAGGACTGAGTTTCACATTCACGGTATCGGTGACGGTAAGCTGTGCCTTGTCGTTGTGTACGTTGACATCGAAGAACACGTTTCTCTTGAAGCGCAAGGCTATCAGGCGTATTGCACTATCCGTCACCCCCCGTAGCGCCTTATCATGCATCAGTCTTGACAGCCCACCCATGAACTCTTTGGGGGTATCGTATTGGCCTTCGGGCAGGGTGAGCCGGGTGTTTTTGCCTTCGTAGGTGACCTCGTATCACACTTCATTGGCTCGCACGTTGTACCACGAGTAAGGGTATTGGATATCCACGAGGGCACATTCCCAGCGTCCAGGTAAATGTAACGGTTGTGGTAACTGGGTGACGTACTTGGCCACGGTGTTTTCAGGAAACACATCCAGCGAACTGTTACTGGGTAGGGTCAGGTAAAACATGGCGACTGAGCTGTCCTGCTGCTGCTGTTGGGTTTAATAGGTCTTCCACGCCTTGGGCGGTTGTGTGCGGCGTCGTGTTCGTCGCGGTGACTTGCTACGTGTCACGGCTCTGGAGATGTGGGGTGTCTTGATCGAGGGTGGTTTTTTAAAGGTCTGAAAAGAAGGTGCCCGTTGTGATGGTGGTGGAGTTTTGGGGGGTGACTCCGGTTCCCAGTCGGCTTCCCAAGAAGGTTGTGGTGAGAGTCGTGGTGCACGACTCGGCGATTGCTGGGTTTGCTGCATAAAGGCCCAGCGGTGGGGGTTCCCCACCAATTCCTGTGGTACATGCATGTCTTTCAAGCCTTGAGCGAAGACCTCCCATCCTCGAGGATCGGTGTGCGATCTGCGTTGACGCATCAGATCATTCACTAAATCCGTCATGTGGGTGCCGGGGACCACCTGATGCTGTACCAGGAGTTCGCCTTTATCATTCCAAGTCATGTTAGGATTCTGTTTCATCCGTTGTAATACCAGGCCAGCTTGTTTCTTGAACGAGGCAGGTACACTCTTCAGCACTTCGTCTTCCACCCACTGTGGGGCTGTGGGGGCTACCTCACCCGGCTGTTGGAACGGTGCTGAGGTCAGCGGTCTGTCACGTGGTGGTGGTGGTGGTGGTGGTGGTGGTGGTGGTGCTGTTGCTGGGGTAGACAGGGTTTTGTATTGGTCCATGAACGTCATGTACCGTTGAAGCGTCTCATTGTACCGTTGTACTTTCTCACTGTCGCTTAACCCCGGTCTCTGTAAGATCTGTTGCATCTCTCCATCGAGGCTGTTTATGGTCTTCACCGTAGGTGGGACAGGGTAGGGTGATTGGAGGTTTTGCAGGAACCGTGGTTCGACGAGGACCATTTTTTTCGTGTGGTTCATTGTCGGCCGAAGAGTCCACCCAATACTGGACCCAACACGGAAGCGGCCAACGGTGCTAAGATGGCCCCGAGAAAGCCGCCTTTCTGTAACACCTTTTTCTTTTGTGTTTGAGGGACCCGCTTGTGGACTAGGGTTCGGAGACCTGTCTTATGCTTGGCCAACTTGGTCTTCTGAGCCGGAGTCAGTGGTACGTTGCCTTTTAACAGGTTGTATCCGATCTCGCACAGACAGCGTACAAGGTCAGGGTCCGCACCGCGTACAATGGTTCGGACTAACTCAGGTGGGGCCGTCTTCAATACACGGAGCGTGGGAGCGTGCTTCCGTACTCGCGCAGACATCCTGTACAACTAATGCTAGAACCCACAACTCTGCCCTTTTTATCCACCTCACAGACAAAGTCAACCCTGCTGTGGTATTCATTCTTTTTATTATTCCCCATCATCAAACACACAGACCCCAGCTGGAGGCGCCACTGTGGATGTGTTTACATTATTTTTGCATGTACACGTGGTGGGTCTCTCCGGGAAAGATGCCGGTCCGTAGTCGAAGGTGGTCGGGGTGGCTTGCTTGAGGTCGAAGAGCATATACCCGTGCTGAGGGGTTGTGGCATCTTTGAAGGCTTCCAACGCAAACGGTGTGCGGCCGGGATACATCTGTCTCGCCAGGTGCAGCAGTTGAGTGGTATCTCTCGGGTTTTTGAAGACCACCAGGTAGTGGGCATTTAAGCTGATATTCCGATGTTCTTTGTTTTTACTGAACAGATTCTGCACAATGTAGATGATGCTGAGCCGTCGATGATGGCTGCCTTTGGTAAAGAGTTGGGTGACCCGTGCATCCGTCTCCGCCATGAGATCATCCAGAACCACCAAGGTGTCGGGTTCCAAATCGGCCAGGTTGGGTAGGCCTTCCACGAACGTGATGTGGGGCATTGCTGCATACGCTTCCTGCCATTCTCCGTAACACCACACGACTCGGGCAATGGGTGGAGTGATCATGCTGTCGGCGTGTTGAAGGAGCTTCCTGACGAAGTGCGTTTTGCCGGAGCCCGTCGGTCCTGCGATGACGCAGGTGAAGGGATGCTGCCACCTAGGGTCCATGGTTCGAGGTGTATCCGTTGTCGTGGTAACCCGCTCTTGTAAATTTCGTACGAGTGAACTGGAGTGGTGGTGGGTACAACGTCGGTCGTCGTTGTCTGTTCACGTTCAGGGATGGTGCTGGGGTGAGTACAACGTGGGTGGTCGGTTCACTGTGAGGGATGAAATCCGGTGGGTCTTGAGACGTAGTAGGTGTACTTGGTGTAAGTGTAGAGCTCGACGTGGCTTGTACGCGGGGTGTGGTGGTGGTGACTGGGCTCGATACGACTGGTGCTCTCTGTAGACCCGTTTCACTGGTGGCTGGTATTCTCAGTTGGTTAAGTAACGTACTGACATAGGTTACGTCGTAAAACACACCTCCGTACAACACACTCAGCAGGGTTAGCAATAGCACCCCAAAGACCACTTGCGCTTTGCGCGTTTTGCGAGACGCTGTCTTCGGAGGCAGCTGCTGTTGGTCCATAGCACTGGGGTCGGACGTGGAATGAAGGAGGACGGCAGTGGTGTCTGGCTTTATAGTCGTTTCACCTGGTTGGCAGCGACCCAGGAATTGAAGGAACTGGGCCAGCCTTGCCATTTTACAAAATGAAACAGTTTGCCACGTCGACGTTCCGTTTTCAAAATCTGCTCCACCGTGTAGTAGTCTTGCTGTGTTTTTACAACAGGCTGTAATTCCGTGTGGTAAAACGTCCCCAGCAACGTTTCCCCTTGGAGATCTTCCAGTTCATAGACTCGCCGCTGTCGGGGTAGGCGCCGTTTAATCAGGAAGTGCTCATCGCTCCAGTTGGGCAAGTAACTTTTCTCGAACTTGCCCTTGACTTTACTGATCCGTACAGGGTCCCCGACCTTGTACACCGCCTTCGTCGTTCGCTGCGATGGCCTGGGGTACAAGACACGCCGGACTTGGGCTTCATTGCGTTGGGTCACGGTAATGGGGGCTCTCTCTATACTTCGATGATAGGCTCGATTGTAACCCCTCACCAGTTTCGGGAGAACATCGATGTACCGCCTTGTATTCTTATAGGTGAAATATTTATACATGCGGCCTTTGAATGTCCTGTTGAACCTCTCCACCACGGAAGCCTTGGTCTCGTTGTACGTATGGAAGAAAAACACCTTCTGTTTCTTGAGAAAGGCTTGGAACGGTCTGTTGAGGAATTCCGTGCCTTCGTCGGTTTGCAAATACAAAGGTTTGCGCCCGGTCTTGAAGATGTCTTTGAACGCCGCTATGAGATTTGCCCCCGTTTTCGTCCGGATGGGTACCACCCACGCATACTTGGATAGGATATCGATGCACGTCAAGATATACCGATTCTCATCGTTGTGTTTGGCAAAGGCGCTCATATCCACCAAATCCGCTTGCCACTGGGCATCTATTCCTCCCACGATGACCCGGTTCCGTAGAAAATGGCGACGGACAGATCGATGTAAGGTATAGGTGTCTTGTCTTCTTAACCAATCTCGGACTTGGGCACGTTGTACCCCCTGGGGTTTGGCCGCTCGATAGAGAGCCGACAATGCACTATAGGCTGCCGGACTGTCGGGACTGTAGTATAAGTTATCCAACACCTTCTCCCAGCGCTTCATGGTGACAAAATGATGATGGACCCTGGCTCTATCGTTTATTTATACGGGTATATCTTGGGCCGGAGTTTCTTTCTGATTTTCTTCGTGGACTTCCACAGTGGCCATGGTAAATGACCAGTCCAACTCGTCTGATGACCGCTTGATAAGCACTTCATCCACA
Source organism: Hanleya hanleyi (assembly GCA_036873755.1). NCBI lineage: Eukaryota > Metazoa > Mollusca > Polyplacophora > Lepidopleurida > Hanleyidae > Hanleya > Hanleya hanleyi. Next base: position 11,196 of record JAVTVY010000378.1, on the reverse strand, counting down.
TCCACCACGGCATCTTCCAATGCAGACCATAGATCAGGGTGAAGGGTAAAATGCACTGTACCTCCATCTAGCCGAGCCAATTGAGCAAAGAAAGGGCCGCGTCGGATGTACACATCGTGACACAAGTGGATGAGGTCGCCGTCCAGTTCACCAGACAACACCCGTTTGAATTTGGTCCAGCCCTCCCGGGACAGACGAATGTGAGCCGGGCACGGTTGTGTAGGGTCCGTGTCTCCCACCACCTCCTCCATGATATCGACCTTATCCGCATACACGTGCAGGAAAACCTCGGGGGTCAAGCTGAAATACGCCAGTACTATATGCTCCGTCATGGTCAGTACGTGAATGGTACCAGATTTCACTGTCTCTCGTATTTATAGGGAGAACCCCGTGAGATCAAAGGATCAGGTGGTCATGTCATTGGGCTGACTGAGTCTAGCGGGGTAATCAATGGCATCGTCGTCGGGTTCATGTAGTTGTTCATGGGGTTCAGCCAGGGCGTCCTCCATAGCACGAGCCCATGCCAATTGGTCGGGTGATCGGTCGTCCGGTGTAAACAACTGGTCCACAATAGGCACTACTTTCTCCAAGGCTGACCACACAGAGGGGCTTAGGAGGATACTTCGCGTAGGCTCTTGGTAGCGGCCCAGGCGTATGTGGACGGGCGGGTCGGAATATACGTAGATGGCATTGTCCAGGTGGATGAGGTCTCCGTCCAACTCACCGCTCAACACCCGTTTAAATTTAGTCCAGCCATCACGCTGTAGCGTCACCGTATTCGATAGCATCTCAGCGGGCGTCCAGTAAATAGCTTCATCGTCTTTCACGAGGATGACTTTATCTTGATAGACGTATAACCCCACACTGGGTGTAAGAGGCAGGATGGCTCGTAGTGACATGCTTGCTCTAAATGTCGAAGGGAGAATGACACACACTCTGTCTCATCCCTCGTATTTATAGTGTCAATACCACAGCGCCAGGGTGAATAGGGCACAGACTAGTATGAGGCCAACCAGCCGGCGCTGGTTCCGCCGTGAGCGCTCCTGGTCCATAGCGCGAGCATCAAGGATGGCTGTCATAGTCCAGTAGTGGTGAGTGATGGCACGCCTCTCCATCGAGTGCACTCTGTGGAGGACCGCTTCTGTGAACTCGTTCAGGATCTGGCGTCGTCCCTCGTTGTCGTCGCCATCTGCAAACATGGACCGGACCACTGCTCGGTAACCCGTGAATGAATTCACCACGGTGGCATACTGTAAAATGCGAGTCGCATGGGGCTGGATCTCCGCCATGGCTCTGTAGAAATGAAGGTGTGGGCTCCAGAGGGACATGTTTTATAGACCAGATGTAGCTCTACGGGTGTAGTCCGTGATACGTACTATTCTGATGGGTTAGTCCAAAAAAAAAAAAAGGGAGCAACAACAACAACAACAACAACACAGATTACAGATCAATCCTTTTTCCAGGTCACGCCCGATTTCACGCAGACCGGAAGTGACGTCATACACCTGCGCACAACCGTGATGGAAAAAACTGGATATGACCTTGAACTGATCACGTGACCTCCCCGTGATGACAAATACCCAGAACCAAGTGAGTACATGCATCCCATAGTCCCAGGTCACGCCCGATTCACGCAGACCGATCCATTAGATGCCCCTTCATGAATGCTTCACATTGATACCTCACTCGACCCCACTGGACCAGTAGTCAATCTCCTAGCTCCAAAAAGGCTATTTTCATACCCTTCGGCCACCGCGCATGCGCACAATGCCGATATTTCAATCCCACACCCAGCCCATTAGATGCCCCCTCACCTAAGCTTCACCTTGATACCTCACTCGACCCCATCGGACCATTTTATCTAGGGACTACTTTTTCTCCGCGGAAGCTTTTTCCCGAGACCGAATCACCGCCAGACATGACTGCATCACCGCGGATGAATACATTCTTGCACTCACTCACACCACCCACACATAGGCCGCCATCTTGTCATGCACCCACCACCCACATTTGTACCCACCACCCACATCTTGGTCCCACCACCCACATGGGTACCCACCACCCACATGGGTACCCACCACCCACATGTACCCACCACCCACATTTGTACCCACCACCCACATCTGGGGCCCACCACCCACACACACACACACACGCCGCAGTACCCACCACCCACATTGGGTACCCACCACCCACATTTGGTACCCACCACCCACCACCCACAACGTACCCACCACCCACATGGGTACCCACCACCCACACCCACAACGTACCCACCACCCACATGGGTACCCACCACCCACACCCACACACACACCGCCATGTTAAACACAGCACCCACCACCCACAGGGTGGTACCCACCACCCACATCGGTACCCACCACCCACCACCCACTACGTACCCACCACCCACATCGGTACCCACCACCCACCACCCACAACGTACCCACCACCCACATCGGTACCCACCACCCACACACCACACATGCGCATGCGCACACCACCAATTGTGACGTCATCCCAGGTTCTGCGCATGCGCACTGAGGCGCTAGCACATCAATTTACGCTTACTATACTACTTAGGCCATATGAAAAAGTACACTATATGGATTACAATGGAGGAAGATTGTCGATCAAAGCTCGATAAAACAAAATGCTTCCGAGATTTACGAACCATCGAAAAGAATACCCAAGAAACTATAGGCTACATTTTATCATTTTACATACATTATTTGCGATATCTGTATTACTGCAGTAGTAGAGAAATGGTTTTGTTTTCAGTTTAGTTTTCCGCATTCAAATTTTGTTAAATTTATCATTTAAACCAGAATTTACATACTTCTTGTGATATATGAAATAACAATGGGTGACGGTATATGCTCTCCTTTTTAAATAGTAGCTACATAACAGAGAAATGAAGCCTGTATGTCCAAGAGAGGGCGGGAGTGGGGAATGATGGTAGGGGGTGGGTACAGAGAATATTCTTCAAGGTACATCTTTGTAGAACGGGAATTCGGATGAGTGTACATCTATGAAGGGACGCCATTACTGCCACGGAGATCATCGAGAAGTTACGAATGAGCCGATTAACGGGGCTGAACTTGTTACTTGAAATTCGCCTAGGATATTGTTGCTAACACCCATATATATGGTGGCCGATTAGGGACATCGCTGCATTGTTTCAGGTATGTGGTTTGGTAACACGAAGGCAGGATGCGAAGCGCGAAGTCCAAACACGAAGCCAGGATGCGAAGTGCGAAGGCAGGATGCGAAGCGCGAAGTCCAAACACGAAGGCAGGATGCGAAGCGCGAAGGCAGGATGCGAAGTGCGAAGTCCAAACACGAAGGCAGGATGCGAAGCGCGAAGGCAGGATGCGAAGTGCGAAGTCCAAACACGAAGGCAGGATGCGAAGTGCGAAGGCAGGATGCGAAGTGCGAAGGCAGGATGCGAAGCGCGAAGTCCAAACACGAAGGCAGGATGCGAAGCGCGAAGTCAAAACAAGTGCCACTGCGCATGACCCGATGAAAGCGAGGCCAGGCCGCCATTTGAATTATTTTATTTACCAATGCCGAGATCAGAGTATAATCGCCTTTCTCGTCGGGATGGTTTACATGAAGAATAAAGTCTGTATATTCTTAGATACACGAGTACAAGACCAGTCTTTCTTTATTGCCGGAACCATTTCGTCACTCGATACAGTCAAAATCGCTGATTTTCTTGATTCAAAGTATAGTTCATTTATGCTCGATTTTAATGAAGACAGCGTCATCCGTCAATATTTTAACGTCGGATATATCGTCGGAAATTCTTCATATCAATCACGACATCTGCTATACAATAATAATATGATCGGAAATTTTACATAAGATTGGAAAACATACAATAAATGTTTCACAGAAACCAAGCATAATAGTATTACATATCATACTGTATCACAGAAACTTAACATATTAAATACTGGTATATATAATTGTATCACAGGACCAGAATATGATTACAAAATATGGAGGACGACAAATGAAGCTGGACGCAAAATTAAAACTAAACAGGAAAAACCAGCCTTGATAATAAATTTGACTAAATCAATCAGTTGTCGGTAACAAAATCTCTCAGCATTAAGAATACTGGAAAATTTATGGTGGTAACACGAAGGCAGGATGCGAAGCGCGAAGTTCAAACACGAAGGCAGGATGCGAAGCGCGAAGGCAGGATGCGAAGCGCGAAGTTCAAACACGAAGGCAGGATGCGAAGCGCGAAGGCAGGATGCGAAGCGCGAAGTTCAAACACGAAGGCAGGATGCGAAGCGCGAAGGCAGGATGCGAAGCGCGAAGTTCAAACACGAAGGCAGGATGCGAAGCGCGAAGGCAGGATGCGAAGCGCGAAGTTCAAACACGAAGGCAGGATGCGAAGCGCGAAGGCAGGATGCGAAGCGCGAAGTTCAAACACGAAGGCAGGATGCGAAGCGCGAAGTTCAAACACGAAGGCAGGATGCAGGACGAACGCGAAGGCAGGATGCGAAGCGCGAAGTCGTGTTTGGCACTTCGCGCTTCGCATCCTGTGCGAACTTCGCATCCTGCCTTCGCACTTCGCATCCTGCCTTCGTGTTTGGACTTCGCGCTTCGCATCCTGCCTTCGCGCTTCGCATCCTGCCTTCGTGTTACCAAACCACATACCTAGCGATGTCCCTTATCGGCCACCATAATATATACTGCGTCATTGTACTAAACCAGAATGCTCCCTGGCGAAGCTAATTCGAAAAGCAGAAATGAGTATCAGAGCCAAGTGATTGTTGACAGTTTTTACCTCCGAAGCTTTCTCGTAATAAATGTCCGCAAGATTCGCCCGTTGGAGCGACACAAGCAGCAATCCTCTACCGGACACAAGCAGCAATCCTCCACCGGACACAAGCAACAATCCTCTACCGGACACAAGCAGCAATCCTCTACCGGACACAAGCAACAATCCTCTACCGGACACAAGCAGCAATCATCTACCGGACACAAGCAACAATCCTCTACCGGACACAAGCCGCAATCCTTTATTATCGCAGCCCATTGAATCCGTTTTGTCAACCCTCTATGCCTTCATCTTGCTAATGCATTGTATTACTATTACAGCTTGGGGAGAAGACTACCTTTGGCAACATGCATTTTCATTGGCGGTGTAGCCTGTATTGCCTGTGGTATCATTCAAGGTATGAAATTTGCACAACAAATCTCAGGTTCCATAGCACGAATCTTCACTATTCTTCAGTAAATCTCGGGATATGAATAACGATTGGTCTAGGCGGCTGAAATAGTTAACATTGATAGGTTTTAATTTCATTTTGAAAATTTAATAACTCAGTATCCTATCACCGCTCCCCAAATGTCGATATGAGATCATATGTCCATATGGGATCATATGTCCATATGGGACCATATGTCCATATGTCGATATGGGATCATATGTCCATATGGGACCATATTTCCATATGTCCATATGGGACCATATGTCCATATGTCCATATGGGACCATATGTCCATATGGGATCTATGTCCATATGGGACCATATGTCCACATGGGACCATACGTCCATATGTCGATATGGGAGCATATGTCCATATGTCGATATGGGAGCATATGTCCATATGTCGATTTGGGATCATATCTCCATGTGTCCATATGGACCATATGTCCCTATGTCGATATGGGATCATATATCCATATGTCGATACGGGATCATATGTCCATATGTCGATATGGAATCTCATCCAGAACACTGACTGCATCTCATGAATATATAATAACTTTGTGACGCGTGCATGAGCACTATGTCGGTGCGCTTGGACTAATTCATTTGTTGTCATGGAAGGCGGAGAGGCTAATCCAACTACCACACAGTCCATGCTCCGTTTCACAGGCTCACTCCACTTATGTCTCTTTCCCCAAGAGAGGAAGTCGACCTTCACGACGTAGCTACGACGTATACGGACACGCCCCCGAACACAACGCGTCGTTTGAACCCGACCGAATAATTCCTTCAGTTTTGTACATGGGCGAACTCGCTAGGTCAACAGAGGTACATCGCAGAATTGAAAAGTAATTTTTACAAACAGCGATGGTGGGCGGTTCAATTCACTTTTCGTTCGTGGTCCGCCGTCCGTCCATCCGTCCGTCCGTCCGTAAACAGTTCTTGTTATCGCGATTTCTCAGGAACTACTGCATGAATCTTTCTCAAATTTGGTACACAGGTTCCCCTTGGGATCTAGTTGTGCAATATACATTACCTTTTCCGGTCCGATTTGGACCACAGAATATTTATGCGCTATGACATCACCAGACCTGTATTCTGATCAGATAATGTGTTACGTTCAGCCAAGGCAACACGTGTAGTGTTAGACTTGGGTAAGCGAAGATGGATCCAGTTGTGCCGGATAGCTCTTCTGGTCCGATTCGAAAATTCACTATGGGCACAAGCCGGCCATCTTGGATTTCCCCATGAAACTTTGTTATCGCGATTTCTCAGGAACTGCTGCATGGATCTTTCCCAAATTTGGTACACAGGTTCCCCTTGGGGTCTAGTTGTGCAATATACCTTTACTGGTCCGATTTGAAAATCCAATATGGCCACCAGGCAGCCATCTTGGATTTCCCCATGAAACTTTGTTATCGTGATTTCTCAGGAAGTACTACAATGATCTTTCTCAAATTTGGTACACAGGTTCCCCTTGTGGTCCAGTTGTGCAAGATATCTGTTTTGGTCCGGTTCGAAAATCCAATATGGCCACCAGGCGGCGATTTTGGAATTTCGGCATGAAATGTTGTTATCGAGAATTCTCAGGAACTACTTCATGGATCATGGTCAAATTTGGTACACAGGTTCCCCTCGTGGTCTAGTTGTGCAAAATAGCTTTTCTGGTCCTATTCCAAAATCCAATATGGCCACCAGGCGGCCATCTTGGATTTCCCCCCATGAAACTTTGTTATCGTGATTTCTCTGGAGGTACTGCATGGATCTTTCGCAAATTTGGTACACATGTTCTCTTGGGGTCTAGTTGTGCAAGACACCATTTTCAGTCAATTGCAAAAGTCCAATATGGCCTCCAGGCGGCCATCTTGGATTTTCCCATGAAACTTTGTTATCGTGATTTCTCCTGACGTACTGCATGGATCTTTCTCAAATCTGGTACACAGGTTCCCCCTGTGGTCCAGTTGTACAAGATACCTTTTTGGTCCGATTCGAAAATCCAACATGGCCGCCAGGTGGCCATCTTTAATTTCCCCTTCAAACTTTGTTATCGTGAATTCTCAGGAACTACTTCATGGATCATTCTGAAATTTGGTACACATACCATTTTTGGTTCGATTTGAAATCCAAGTTACGCTTCAAATTAATACGATATTTCCGAGCTGTGACGTTGCATCACAAGAGTCGGCGGATCGAACGGTGGGGCATATTCTATATAATTACTATAGAGAATATCCATACCTTCACCTTCTATATCAAGGAGTTCAAATGATTCCGAATTAAAACGTATTTCTTTAAATTTTAAATCAGTTTACTTAAGTCCATGTAGTTGCAAGTGAACTGCCCCACCGTTTCGTCTGCCGACGGGCCGGTTACACGAAGAGACGTCACTCTTGTGACGCAACGTTGCAACTTGACAACTGTAGACTACTGCGTGTTTCGATCCAAGGGGTATAATCAGAATTTAGACACTTTCAAAGTTTCAACATGACGGACCAGATCCCTTCCGTATTAAGTTTGTACCATCTGACTATTTTCGAGCATGGTATCTTAAAAGAGATATCTCAAACTAGCCCAGTAAACAGAACAGAATTAGCATTCGTTCCTTAATAACAAGTCTGTTTCATAGCTCATGCCAAAGTGTCAAAGAAATCTGGATTCACTTTCAGTACCCAATGATGACACGTACAAAGAAAAAAATACTACAAAACGAACACGAATGATCCACCGGACATTCACTTTCAGACTAACTTTGCTCATTTCACTTGTACTATAACAACCGTCATCAAGTACAGTTTCTAGAAATCTTGAAACTCCTGAAACTTAGATAGATAATATCTTGGTGTTTTCCAGTGTCCCTTTTTCGATCTTTTTCGCTCAAATTCAAAATTCTGCGAACAAAATTACAAATCAATCATTTGTTCTTAGTAACAATTGACAAAAAGATCCTCTTGTCATTAGCTTACAATTATCGGACAATGGTAGGCGCCAAGATCCTTCAGGATGTCTCGTACTATAAATAATGTCACTTCTGGCGGTATAATGATCGGACTCCTGTCCGGAAATCTGACTGGTGGCTGAGGTACTATTATGCCTCGGTGAGGTGGTTGAGGCTAACCATCTAACTCGATGGCTTAAAAAAGCAGTTCCTAAATCTACCCTGTATTGTTTCTAGCTGGTGTCCCGGCGGTGACATCAAAGGATATTCGCCCAAGGTGGTGTGTATTCGGTTAAGCCAATAAAAAGCCCTGCCTTCAGCCTCCCTTTCATTCACAGCTGAAACAATATCAATATTAGTGCGTTCTCGCGGTAATGCAAGACGATATATTTTACAGCGATATATACAATGGGGTGGCGTTGATAAGATATTAATTTATTGATTTCTTCTTAAGTTTTATATATATATATATATCAGTTGGAAACGTTAAAACGATCCTTGCCTTGGTGGGACGGTGCGGACTTGCGGCGGGCTTCTGTATCCTGGTTCTATATACGGCAGAAATGTACCCAACACAAATAAGGTAGGCACAGCCATTTCTCGTAACAGTCAAGCTATAGATATGCATTTGTGGTCTGACCCTCTCATGGAGTTGTGTGAAAGCCAGTGAGCTTCTCTACCAATTTGCTTTTTCATATGCTATCGTGCATGCAAGTTACCGGTCATAGTATAGCGATTACGATATCCGATATTACGATGTGGCCGGATTTAAAGGAGGAAGTGTCCCAAAATCAATGTTCCTATCAGAAGATGTCTTACCTGAATTGCGAATCAGACAAAAAGTCTTAACTGGGTTGAAAGATAGGAGCTGGATATTCTTTCCTATTGCCTTTTTTTTTTGCTTTTTTTCACACCCCTATATATAATTGATTAATTGTAATTGCAGATATTTCTTCTTCTTGTATTGATAGGAGTGTTGGAATGGGGTCGTGTGCATTCTGGACACGTGTCGGTGGTCTCTTGGCACCACAGATAAATCTCCTGGTAAGTCAACGTGAAAGTAAGTCTCTGAGACGTCCTTATGACCATCTACAATAGGCTTATTCAGAAAAGGTGTTATCTCCCTTGTACCACTAGGGGCTCAGTGATGCAGTGAACTTCCGGTAAGTACCAAAGACCCTCGCAATTAGTTCAGGTAATTAACTATTTAATTATTGCAGAGTATTAAATGTTAAATATATATAAGCACTATACATTATATATAAAAAAGTTAGACAGGTATTTCCCATAATGAAATAGTTTTTCAAACAAATAATCTGGAATAGTTTTTCAATCTATAATTCGAAATAATTGCAAGAATCTCTGGCAAAAGTGAAACCGAGGTCATTACTTATCAAAACCACAGGTTAGGCCTCCGACCTTAAAGAGTGTCGGTAGTTCAGGGGAGATAATACAATTTCTGAATGGAGCTGCATACGCATGGTTAAGGTACAATGACAGCATAAATATCTGGCAGGGTAGCATTTGCTAGATCATGCGCAGACTGTGGCGAGTTTAATAAACGCCACAGACTGTTATTCCAGAAACTTGTCAAACAGAGCTAAACCTCCATTCAAAGTTTCGCAAATTCTGTGAAAAATATCGTACACTGAAGGCAAAATACGATTTTATAGTGCAATATCTCAGGCGCTACGTTTCATAACTTGTGTCTAATTCCGCTAAATTGGGGACTAGGGCCGTTTGAATATAAGTCATCTTCATCGTGTTCAAATGAACCGTCACAATCAAAGCGTGATTGAGATACTTACTCCAGAAAACGAATTGGAAATCCATTTGGATAAAAAAAATAATGGTCAGTGATTGGGATTTTATGTAAAGAACATCATCATGTTTTGCTGGCATCATTGAAAATTGTTGACCGCTTCTCTCTTATAGGAATCCAACTTGTGTGTGTGTCTTTTTTATGTCATACACATTTGGAATTGGTGCTAACTTTCATACGAAATTTGTCTTTCGATTATTTACGAGTATTTTTTGTTTTATGGAAGACGGCTGAATATTGAATGTCGGATCTGACGTTTGCTAGCATAAAATTCGAAGGGATTTATCCATTGAAGTCGGTCAGAATAATGCTTTATGTCGGATTACGCCGTTTTATGTGCCCTCCACCATTGTACATTCTCCCATACCCAGTAGCTTACATCTCATCACATTAATACAAGCAGGAACATTCCGAAAAAGTAGTACGGTATATTACCGTATTAAGAAAGTAATACCGTGTTGTGAAAGTAGTACCATATTAAGAAACTATATTGAAGCCTGTAAAACAGGTCGCTGAAGAGTTTTCAGCAATTTTAACTCTTGACTATTGCCTCTTGAAAGGCACGACATGCAAAGAACAACCTTGGAAAATTCGCCAATTGAGTTCTCGATTTAAGACCCCAACGAATCTGAAATTATACATGACGTTAATAGGGCAAAAGTGTTTTCGATCCTAAACTCCCGAAAACAGCTTGTCGGGAAATTTACATATCCGAATATCAGCCTCGAAGGAATTGTGATACTCAGTTGTATAAAAATGAAGATAGTATTGATCAGAATATGCTCCCTGGCCTACTTTCTTATTTTTAGGCATTTCTAATTAAGATTTTCTTCGGTAAGAAAACTATGACACCTGAAACCAATATTATATTGCCAGACAACAGCCAGAAAAAAAGTTGACCATCACCCTTTCATGGTGGTCAGACCTTCTATCACCTTTAAAAACTGATGAGTTAGAGCCATCACCTTCAAAGGATGACGTTATCACCTTTTAAGGGTGATTATTTTGCCTCATCAATCTACAATCATCTTCAGATGTCATTTTTGAAGGGTGATCATAAGAAAGGGTGATGGCTCTAACTCATCACCTTTCTCTGTGTGATAATGATCGTCCTGTTCTCTGGCTGTGGATATATAGGGTAGTCTGGCACTCTGAAATAGCTATGATTGGCTTTGGTTTGTGATGTCATATTATTGTTACACTAG
>JAVTVY010000377.1:0-35595 GCA_036873755.1 Hanleya hanleyi | reverse complement strand
CAGCAAAAAATATTTACCGATTCCCACAGATAATTAGCTAGTTATCAGTTACAAGGAACGTTGGCTTTAGAATTTATGAATCAAGAGAAATTAATTTGTCTGTTATTTAGTCATTTGCAATTTACTGATCCTCTGGTAATCAAAAAGAAGGTTTTTTCCCACAGTTTTTTTTAGCCGCAGTAAATCCTCTAATAATTCGCTCACTCTATCGAACTTCTAATTTTGTGGACAAAATTCAATAAGTCATTCTGATGAACTTGAAAATGCTCTGAAAGCATTGAAATAATATAGAAATAATGGATTACCTCTATTGTTTTGGACCTTTTCGTTAACTGCCAGTTCTAATAAATTTGAATAAATTATCAGATGATTTACCGCGGCGATTTTTCCAGCAATTAGGCCACACCAATTTTATTTTTTTATTTCATGTCGGATTTTTTTTTTTTTTATTCAAACTTGGAAGTGATAATAGAAATGAAACTGGACCAGATGAGCAGAAACTCTGATCTACCTGCCGAAAGAAAGGGGTAAACTTCAAATGTCCAGGCCCCGTGGGGCTTCCGGGGATTGACCTGGGATGTCGTTGTGCACACCGCAGGTCATGGTAAGAATAGGCCTCAGCTCCTTTGACAGCTTGTCGTAAGAGGCGACTAACTGAGGCACCTGTGGGGTTCCCGGGTGTGAAAAGGAATAGGACCCAACGTCGTGATATGACTGAAATATAGTTGAAAGCGACATTAAATCGTATTCACTCACTCACTCAAATGTCCAGTTTTATTTTTATTATCTCCTTCAATCTTGAAAGAAAAAAAAATCCTCCATGAAACAAAACAATAAAAATGGTACGGCCTTAGTTTGAGCTAGATTCCCCACCAAAGAAGGATTGTCATCAATGTGTTCATGGATATATTCATATATATATATATTGATATTTGTAGTATTATAATTTTGTTCTCCAAAGTATGAATATTATATATTGAAGTTATTTGTTACCGTTACCTATATTGTCTAGTTTCAAAGCACCGGAATCATGACACATGATTTATTTTATTGTATGGCTATATGCCGTTTACTGCCATGTTTTCATTGGTGGATATCACCGATGATGTGGCTTTACCATGTGACTTGCTCATTTACGTATTGATGGGTACCGACAGCTGATGGGTTTCCCTTTCCTCCCTTGATTGAATAAAAACGTTTGCAGCACCAAAGCATCTTGCTGACCTAGGGGAATTTGCATTTCATTACATGAAGTTCTGCCCAAAGCCAGCCAATCATTAAGTCACATGTCCACCCCATTTAACCAAGCCATTGAAATTATCAGTTTTTGACCTGGAAATATCAGACACAACACACGCGTGAGTACATGAAGGGTTATTATCTGTGGGATGCTGCACGAGACCGAAGTTGTGTGAAATAGCCACTTTATTTCTCACATTCCTGGTGCATGCTTATTTGTTTTTCTTAAGAAAAAGTCATATTGCAAAGACCTAACATATTTGAAAGAAATAAACTCAGTGGCAGTTCACAGGGGTGGAAAAATGTTTTACATTTTGTGATGGGAACAGTTTGAGGCTCCCCATGTGATAATTTCCTTCCAACCAACCAGGGCGGACATGAAATTGAACAAAGACCGGCTTGTGATAGCACCGACGTGCTGTTCCACAGCCATGATGTTTTACACCCAAATATATATCACAGATAGCACTTGTTGCCACATGGCTACATACAGATGTGTCTTATGTATGTTCGTGCCCTGCGTTTGGATGATTCACTGAAGTCCCTCCTGATTATCCATTCCAGCACACATGCCGAAGGCTATTGGAAGCAATTATCATACCCAAAAATGAGCGAAATGGCACAATAATTAGGCTTTGTCTCACTTGCGGCTAACTGTGAGCTACCCTATTTCTTATAATTATTCAGATGGCAAAACTTAAAGGGGAATGTTATCGCCGGACCTATGTAAACGTTAATATATACCTTGATACTGTAAGAAACCGACTATATAGTTTTAACCCCGATCTCCGAACTTTAAAACGGTAAATTTGGCGATTTAAACGCGTTCCAACCACGAGCCTGTCAAAGCGGTGACCTTTGACCCATGACGTCACAGAGTGAACCAGTCCGCCATAGCATTAGCATTAGCATACGTAAACAAGTAAAATCTGCTCCAATATTTTTTGACTGTATTCTCGTACTTTGGAGGCATCATACCTCGTCGGTGTGTTGTTGGAGGGTGTAGCAACACGAATGGAGATGGATTCAAGTTGCACCCGTTGCCAAACGGGGAAAACATCGGGGAGAAATTCGACGAAATTTGTGCAAAACACGTGGGGAAAGCCGACGAAATGGTCTCGCATTTATTTCGCTCACTTCACTGACGACAGCTATGCAACAACAGAGATGGCAAGAATGTGTGGATATCCCCCTATACTGAAAGAAGCTATTTCCAAGATCAAGACAAATAAATCTTTATCAGAAAGAGAAAATAGACAACCCCTCAGTCTGCCGGAGTGCGTGAGTTATACAGGGACGATCGACCTCGTGGACTCGGCAAGCGACAAACCGTTCCCGCAGAGAAGCACTGTAAATCTCCCTGGATGTTTGGGCCCACACCGCTTACATCGTTTCTTCTACCGAAGATTTAATCTTCCACTCTTGAAATTTTGCATCAGTCCCACAGAGTGGTCGAACAGCCAATCCTGAATCCTACATCATATTCCCCGTCTTACAGCTATTAACTGAACTGTAATAATCAATGTACTTTTAATCAACTTATTCCCGTATATAGGAAATTCACTTCTGGCACCAGCTTATCCTGATTATTTGGTGTCTTTTTGTATCTCCATGTGAGCACATACATTCTATGTTTTTTTGATACAACGAATTGAAATTGATCACCCGGAAGAGTAACTGAAACTAACAGAAGCAAACATTTTTTTTATGGGAGGGCGTCCAAGAGGGAGAGTGAGAGAATTAAGATTTAACGTCGCGCGTTCAGCAACAGGGTGTCCAAAAGAAATAAACTGGGCTTCTCCACAGGTGAGTTAGTTATTGTTTCAACATCAAATAGCTTCCTTTGGAATTGAAACTTTGTTTTCATTTGAGAGGACTTATCCACAGGTATGGATTAGCTCCCGTTCAATATCAAATCGCTAACAATAATTGACAAACACATAATAAAATTAAGCACGTAAGTAATGTAAATAAGCCGGCCTGCCACGGTGTATCTGTCCGTCCCGTAAGAAATGAAAAATAATGAACCATACAATGCCAATAAACACACACTTATAAAAATAAAGGCGTAAATAACTACATAGTATGCTCTTACAATAACAAATTATCTGTAGATTTTAAATGAATATATATATTATAGTGACATCCACAATAAGCCAAGCCGGCCTAGTTTCCTTTTTGCTATATTATTTAGAAGTTTTTTAACACGGAAGAGTAAATTTACGATCCTGTGCATTATAATAACTGATGTATGCCTAAAAAAAATGCCAGATAAAAGCAGAAAAGTATAAATATTATAGTAAGATCCACAGATAGTTGTAAGTTCGTGTATAAAGCATGTAATCAGTGTATTTAAACCGGCCTGCCACATCCTGACACGGCCTGCCACAGGCTTGAAACAGGCCTGACATCAGGACGACCCAGTTTGACCCCAGATTCGCTTGTATATGGCTCAAATCTATATGATTCGATAGATTCTCCTTCTCCTTTAGTTTCATGATCGCTTACTGCCTCTACATTCTATTCAGTTCCAAGACCTGTATAATCTCTAACGTCACAGTCTTCATGTGGTTAACGCTGAAATAGGAATCTGTGTCAGAGCTTGTACCGCTGTCTGTGTTATCCGCCATGTTTGACTCTGGCCGCTTCACTGTGTGACGTCACAGGGTAATCGCCGGGCGGATTTACTGGGGGTAAAAATCAGGCACTTTGGAGCCGTATTTCAGGATATTGCATCATCGCTAAAATTTTGAAAATAATTCTAAAAAATAAAGCAGGCCACAGGGAACTGCTTTTTATTGGTTTTAGCCTTTCAAAAATACTGATAACATTCCCCTTTAACATCAGGCTACTATGGAGAGAAATAGGGTAACCATTTAACTTTAAAATGCAAAAAAAGTATCTTCAATATATCTGCTTCTCATGTATATTTCGAGTATTAACTTGTGAGGGGAAATTTCTTCAAATGTCATTTTAAAATTTGCTCTATGGTCCTATATATGATAGAGGTTAATGGCAATTGTTCTACCCTTAATGGAGCTGATAGAATATTTATCTATAAAACATTTGTTTTTTACAAACAATAATGCCAAATGTCTTCAAAATTGGTTTGAAGTTGATATGACCAAAACCTGTGTTTTATTTGTGCAATCGGCTGTAATCCTACATATGAGCAACGCTGCATTGGACATCATGCTTGGGTGACTCATCCCTGAACCTTATAGCTATAAAGGTTATGACTGGGTTAGCTCCCCTAATTATTTTGAACAGGACGACAGCTGGATAGCAGAATGATGTGTCCTAATCAAGAATACCTTCCCAGCATTCTGTATTGGAATAGAAGGGAAGCCCATCCTTTGTTGTCAGTTGTTGTTGTTGTAGGGTATTGTTTACTTTCCTCCAACATGGTTGGTATTTTATTCCATATTTATTGATATAGTACATTATTTTAAACGCTTGTATAAAGTATACATGTATACATAGACTTTTTTCATGCACCTACAATTTATATTATCGGTACTGTATATCACAGATGAACATTTATATTGTTATTACTACTATACAGTACTGTGCGTTTTCTTTTCTCCAAAATTACCTTTACACGATATATTTAGATATAGATCGTATTAAATCATTTTCAAACATTTGAACTATTGTAAGACTGTTATTTGCTGACTGTTCGTTTTCCTCAATTTCTCTGTCAATAAACTGTCGAACTTCTCTGCTAAAATATTGTGCCAGTGTGTTGATCTACTCAAATTACTGAAGTTCCTTCTAGTGGCTTTGCCTTCTTGGGCCGATTATCGAGTTGCCTGACCTTTGAACCTCAGAGAAACTCTGTAATTGGCTGGATTTTCTTCCAGTTTTCTCCACAGGCCAATGAAAATCCAGGATTTCTTTTTAAAAATTGAATGACCAATCAAATGCTTTAAAACTGGAAGATATCCCATGATGCACTGTTTCTGTAAAACTCCATGATAAAGAGGTAGAACCACCTGGGGTCGTTTATGCCAGCTGGGACCTGCATATTGGCAGCACATTTGTGCTTAAATTTTTAGTTCGCTTTAGTGACTGGATATAGTTTTACCTTCAGTGTTATGGCTAAAAATAGCTGATTTGAAGAGCACCGAATGGAATGATCCTGAATCAAAGTTCATCATCAGTCAAAAGTGCAGAACACTGTGAAGACAACATCCTCTCTAAAAACACGGTTATCTGTATCCCAGATATTAAACCCTGGTGCAGATGAGAGTGACTCCTGTTTTTATACGCCCGCCAAAAGCGGACGTATTATGTGATGGCGGTTTCCGTCCGTCCGTCTGTCTGTCTGTCTGTCTGTCCGTCTGTCCGGTTCTCGTGTCCGGTCTATATCTGGGACAGTTTCCTATCTACAGTTTCAATTTTTGGTGAGTGGATACCCTACGGGGAGACGATGTGTCGCGTACCAAAATAAAGGTCAAGGTCAAAGGTCACAGGCCTAAAAAACAGGAAATCACTGAAGTGTTCGTGTCCGGTCTATATATCTGAACGTTTTCTATTCACAGTTGCAATTTTTTGTGAGTGGATATGCTAGGTGGAGACTATGTGTTGCGTACCAAAATTGAAGTCAAGGTCAGAGGTCAAAGGTCACTGTTGCCTAAAATCAGGAAATCATTGATCGTAGACAGTTTTCTATCTACAGTTCTAATTTTTGGTGAGTGGATGCTCTAGGGGAGAACGATGTGTTGCATACTAAATGTAGGTCAAGGTCAGAGGTCAAGGGTCAGTGTGACTGAAAAATCAGGAAATCATTAAAAATTTCTAATTTCTAATTTTGTGAGTGGATTCAAATAGGGGAAATGATGGGTCGCATACCGAAATGTAGGTCAAGGTCAAAGGTCAAAGGTCACTGCCCCCAAAATCAGGAAATTATTAAAAATAACATTTCTTTGTGTCAGTAGATATATTAGGGGGACACTTTGTGTCACATATCAAAATGTAGGTCAAGGTCAAAGGTCAAGGTCACTGTGACTCCAAAATCGTGAAATTGTTAAAGATCATGATTTTTTGAGTCCATTGAGAAATTACGGGTTGCTGTTTTGTCATGCACCAAAATTTAGATCCAGGTCAATAGTCAAGATCACTGTGACCCCAGAATCAAGGTCAAAGGTCAGTGTGACCTAAAAATTAGGAAATGATTAAAAATTACTAATTTTTATACACCCGCCAAAAGGCGGACGTATTATGTGATGGCGGTTTCCGTCCGTGTGTCCGTCTGTCCGTCCGTCCGTCCGTCCGTCCGTCCGTCGTGTCCGGTCTATATCTGGAACAGTTTTCTATTTACAGTTCTAATTTTTGGTGAGTGGATACCCTATGGGGAGACGATGTGTCGCGTACCAAAATGAAGGTCAACGTCAGAGGTCAAAGGTCACTGGCCTAAAAAAACGGGAAATCACTGAAGTGTTCGTGTCCGGTCTATATCTGTGAACGTTTTCTATCCACAGTTGCAATTTTTTGTGAGTGGATACGCTAGGTGGAGACGATGTGTCGCGTACCGAAATTGAGGTCGCGGCCAGAGGTCAAAGGTCACTGTTGCCTAAAATCAGGAAATCATGAATCATTGACAGTTTTCTATCTATAGTTCTAATTTTTGATGAGTGGATGCCCTAGGGGAAAAAGATATGTTGCATACCAAATGTAGGTCGAGGTCAAAGGTCAGTGTGACCGAAAAATCAGGAATTCATTACAAATTTCTAATTTTTTATGAGTGGATTCATTAGGGGGAAATGAAGTGTCGCATAACAAAATATAGGTCAAGGTCGAAGGTCAAAGGTCACTGTATCCCCAAAATCAGGAAATTATTAAAAATAACATTTCTTTGTGTCCGTAGATACATTAGGGGGACATGATGTGTCACATATCAAAATGTAGGTCAAGGCCAAAGGTCAAGGTCACTGTGACCCCAAAATCATGAAATTGTTAAAAATCATGATTTTTTTAGTCCATTGAGAAATTACGGGTAGCCGTTTTGTCATGTACCAAAATTTAGACCCGGGTCAGTAGTCCAGATCACTGTGACCTCAGAATCAAGGTCAAAACTCAGTGCGACCTAAAAATCAGGAAAGCATTAAAAATTACCAATTCTTTGTGAGTGAATTCAATAGGGGGAAATGAAGTGTCGCATACCAAAAATTAGATCAAGGTCAAAGGTCACTGTGACCCCCAAATCAGAAAATTTTAAAAACATTTCTTTTGTGTCAGTAGATACATTTGGGGGACACGATGTGTCACATACCAAAATGTAGGTCAAGGTCAAAGGTCAAGGTCACTGACCCAAAAATCTTGAAATTGTTAAAAATCATGGTTTTTTGTGTCCATTGAGGAATTACGGGGAGACAGTTTATCATGTACCAAAATTTAGGTCAATGTCACTGACTCCAGAATCAAGAAATCTTTGAAAATTACTTTTTTTGTGTCTGGATACATTAGGAGGACATGATGTGTCACGTATCAAAATGTAGATCAAGGCCGAAAGTCAAGGTCACTGTGACCCCCAAAATCATGAAATTCATAAAAATCATGATTTTTTTTGTGTCCATTGATACATTGAGGGAAGACAATTTGTCATGTACCAATATTTAGGTCAAGGTCAAAGGTCAAGGTCACTGTGACCCCAAAATCAGGAAATCATTAAAAGTCACATTTTCCTATGCCTGTCGAAGATGAGGTCATGTAATGCAATGTTGATGTTGGCTGCGTTCTGTCCATTCATCCATTAACATTTGTTGTCCGTGCGATAACTCTAGTTTCAAGGTATGGATTGGTACCAAACTTTGAGTATACCTTACTCGCATGGCAAAGAGGAGCCATACATCAATTTGTCAAAGGTCAAGGTCACAGTCCCCAAAACTGAATCAGGTTTAGCTGACTGTATGTGTTATGTTGGAATATTCAGAGTTCTCTTCCCTACATATATATGGCATTTGTCTTGTGGAGTTTGAAACAGCTACATTTAGTTAAACTGTTGTGAAATAAAAACCATACATTTACTAATTTAATGGGGAGAGGGGTCCTTTATGAACTTCACACCTGTTTATTAACTCAAGAACAAAGGTTTACTTCATCAGTTTCTTCTTCCTTCATTAAAAATTTTCTCGTTTGAAAGAAATCCATTTGCAGGAAAACTACTATTTTCTTGTGGTTGACTATTGTCGATTTCAGTGTGGGATATGTGAGCTCTCGGCTCTTGCTCCAAGGTCAACTAGTTACATGTACCAAGAGTTAAGCTCATTTTAGTGTATCATTCAATATAAGCTGTGATATATGTTATATTCTCAGAAGCACAAAATTGTAGACCTTTCTCTGGATTGCTAGCTAGCAATTGGAATCAAGGCTATTAAACAAACTTGAAATTTAGACCAATGTAATTCAAGATATACGGGCGTATATTGAAGCCCCTTGGGCTCTTGTTTGTAAGTGGATTCAATAGGGGGAAATGAAGTGTCGAATACCAAAAATTAGGTCAAGGTCAACTTAGGTCACTGTGACCCCATAATCAGGAAATTATTAAAAATAACTTTTTGTTTGTGTCCGTAGATACATTAGGGGGACACGATGTGTCACATACCAAAATGTATTTCAAGGTCAAAGGTCAAGGTCACTGTGACCCCAAAATCGTGAAATTGTTAAAAATCATGATTTTTTGTGTCCCTTGAGAAATTATGGGGAGACGGTTTGTCATGTACCAAAATTTAGGTCAAGGTCAATAGTCAAGGTCACTGTGACTTCGGAATCCAGAAATCTTTGAAAATTACTTTTTTTGTGTCAGTAGATACATTAGGAGGACATGATGTGTCACGTACAAAAATGTAGGTCAAGGCCGAACGTCGAGGTCACTGTGACCCCCAAAAGCCTGAAATTCATAAAAATCATGATTTTTTTGTGCCCATTGATACATTGAGGGAAGACGATGTGTCTTGTACCAAAATTTAGGTCAAATGTCAAGGTCACTGTGCCCAAAATCAGGAAATCATTACAAGTCACATTTTCATATGCCTGTCGAAGACGAGGTCATGTAATGCGATGTTGGGTTCTGTCCATTATCCGTTAACATTTGTTGTCCATGAGATATCTCTAGTTTCAAGGTATGGATTGGTACCAAATTTTGAGTATATCTTACTCGCATGGCAAAGAGGAGCCATACATCAATTTGTCAAAGGTCAAGGTCACAGTCCTCCAAACCTGAATCAAGTTTAGCTGACTATATGTGTTAGGTTGGAATATTCAGAGTTCTCTCCCCTACATGTATATAGCATTTGTCCTGTGGAGTTGCCTGCCGTGTTTGAAACAGCTACATATTTAGTTAAACTGTTGTGAAATAAAAACCATACAATTACTAATTTAACGGGGAGATGGGTCCTTTATGACCTTCATACCTGTTTTAATATTAACTCAACAACAAAGGTTTACTTCATCACTTTCTTCTTCCTTCATGAAAAATTTTCTCGTCTGAGAGAAATCCATTTGCAGAAAAACTACTATTTTCTTGTGTTTGACTATTGTCGATTTCAGTGTGGGATATGTGAGCTCTCGGCTCTTGCTCCAAGGTCAACTAGTTGCCAAGAGTTAAGCTCATTTTCGGGTATCATTCAATATAAGATGTGATATATGTTACATTCTCAGAAGCA
Organism: Hanleya hanleyi; assembly: GCA_036873755.1. Lineage (NCBI taxonomy): Eukaryota > Metazoa > Mollusca > Polyplacophora > Lepidopleurida > Hanleyidae > Hanleya > Hanleya hanleyi. The sequence goes on along the minus strand of JAVTVY010000377.1, from coordinate 25,690 downwards.
CAAAATTGTAGACCGTTCTCTGGATTGCTAGCTACCAATTGGAATCAAGGCTATTAAACAACCTTGAAATTTGGACCAATGTGATTCCAGATATACGGGCGTATATTGAGCCCCTTGGGCTGTTGTTAGAAAATGTCAAGGTAAATTATGGCCTATCAACTAATGGGCTAACAAATTTTTTTACCAGTCCGGTTGCTTGTTTTATGACCATAGCATATCTCACATTCTTTTCAATAGGACACCTTGATCATGTTTTAACATTGAACACCTTGATCATGTTATAACATTTCCATGTATAGAGCAATATATGGTGAAATGTCGCCTTTGGATCAAAAAGAAACCTTGATGTTTTTAAGATGAAGTTTTCAAGAAAACCCTGAACTACATTTTGGGAGTTTCTTTTGCACTCTAATTATAAATGCTCAACCTTGGATGGTCAGTTAAACTGGTTCACCATTCCATGGGCATAATCAGGTTGGGGTTTTTTGAGAGAGGATCGTTTCCATTGTGTACCAGCTGTCCAATATGATTGACACTGCACATTTTTTGGTTAAGTATTGAAAGATATTTGCTCAGACCGTTTTAATGCCTTATCTCAAGACTGAGGTTTCAGTCAATCAGAAGCACATGTGAGTATTCTTGGCCAGCTCCCCAATCAATATAGCCGTGTCTCACAGAAATTGACAATCAAATTGTCATGTGAGAAATGTAACATTGAGCTCATTGAAGAGAGAAAATATCCTTAATGTCGGCGAAGGTGATCTGAGCTGTCACAACAACATTCTGCCTGCTCAGATGTAGACTTTAATCGGATATCAACATCTACATAAAAAACAACTCCCTCGAAAAGGAGATTACCCCCACTGTATTTCTATACCTGGGCAAATCTCTTCTGATATTTTATTGACCATTTTCACGCTGATGGATTCTCATGGCATCATATTGTATTCCACCACCTGTAGCATATACCCTCTGATAGCATTGGGGTTAGAAATGTGTTGCACAGCTTTTGTATGCATAGCTCTCGGCCAATCAACATTGTCTTTTATCAAGGAGAAGCGTTAGGAATTTTGCTTCACTGACAAATGCGACTCATCCTTAAATGTTTTACTAAATAAAAACCGACCTTACCCACATGGGTTTACCGACATAATCGTGTGAGGAAATTCAAATATCCCAGAGTATTTCCTATTTCACTGCCTATGCTCAAATATCCAAATGCGTTCTCTCCTATACTTCTACCATGCAGTAGGGTGTTATATGTGAAGTTGACCCTTTCCATAGAGAGAAAGTGATCTAGAAGGTGATCAAGTCCTCTATAATACAACTGCTGGGAAATATACTTTTGATTTGAATATGGCGTGTAAATATTATTGTCTTTGCAACCAGGTCAATAAGTGCAGTGAACGTCCACTTTGGCCTGAGGATTTAGTCCAAACTTAGAAGCTTTTACCTCTTGCTCTATGGTCTTTGTGACAGGAAAAGATCATTTTGTTGCTCAACCAAACCACTCTTTGAGAGCGAGAATGTTCTAAGATCTGTGTCAGCGGACCCCCATGAATATAGGACTGGTGTCATTGTCAGAGATGTTTAAATTGGTATTGGCGAGAGCCAAGACACAGGAGGAAAGGGAAATGCGGATGAGACTTTATTTCGTCCGGTAGCACCTACCGGCCATCCCCTTGGAAAAACCATCGTCATATTGCTTATACCATTCATGATTCGACCTTCGACTTCAAGACCACTTAAATTGACCCAGATTTCAATGATGTATATTCTGAAAGTGACATCAATAAACTGCCAGTCAAGGTGTTGAACTAGTCGGAGAAGCAGGCTTTCATACTCAAAAGTCTTTCATAAGGGAGTAGCTATCTCTTCACACATGGATTGATTTTTAACCGCAGTCTCCGGCAGCTCCTATCATACAAGAAGAACTTCCTTTGCTGACGGACTACAGAAACGTTGCCTCCATTGCTAATGCAGATCACTTAGTTTGTCAGTATACAATACAGCGATATTATTGTCTCTGTTGTTCAATGGGGTGTTGCCGTCCGACCATTGCTGATCTGATGGCTAAGGTTAAAAACGACAGCTAGATCATTTGCGGTAGTTCCTGTCCCGATAAGAAATCTTCTTCCGGTCCGCCTCATAAGAAACCCAAGTTGTCGTCGACCTCTGGTATAGGTCAGACTTCTTAGGCAATGGACAATTCACCACAACAGCAGAGGCCAGAATCAGAAGTGCAATAACAACTCTGGTTCTGCTTCCAGTAAGCAACAGTCACTGCGGTGATGCTTCGAGCCATCTTGTGAATCTCACAACATGGGGTGGAACCAATGAGTGCCTCACCTTCCGGTTCCGTCCAACTCCAGTCTTCCAGTAGGGGGAAGACTACAGAGTTTTGGCAGAACTGGCATACCTCGGGTTGGATCCGTGGGTAGTTCATGTCCTACGATATGGTTACCTCTTGGAGCATCGTCTGGAATTAATGCATCTGCATACAAGTTAATTAAGAGGCATGCAGTTATAGAAGTTGAGCCGTCTGATTTGTCGCTGGGTTCTATTCTCCAGTTGTTTGTTGTACCTAAATGACTTAAACCATTGATGCGCATCATGACGAACCTGGGCAGACTGAAAAAAGACATGAAGCATGGAGCATTTTCGGTCGATCAATACCACTTTGTTCAAGGGAGAGTGGATTATCTCATTGGATCAAAGAGATGCTTTCTCTGATCACTATGTATATCAGGAGTTCCAAAGAAGTTAAATCCGCCCTCGATCGTCTATTCCAAATCCAGGTCCTGTTTGGGTTATCCCCAGAGCATTCCAACTGTGGGCATCCTTTCTGCACAACCGCGGAACCAAGTGTCACTTTTACCTGGATGATTCCTGATGCCGGGCTCAAATCCGATTTGATACATCTTTTCCTATGGCGCGTCGTCAAATATTTGGGGTATCTCCACATGAGGATTAAGCTCCGGTCAAACAGCGTTTGTGGTGTGGCCAACGATAGCAATCTAGGATTGGCCTGCCCTAAGAAAGAACACTGGCGCAAGATTACCAAACGAATTCTTGTGTTCATTCGGTTCTCTAACCGAACTGCCTATTGCTAATTGGCCTCTTGACCTCCACCCAGGATATTACACCTAGAGGTCAATGACAGAGACATCCATTAATGATATATCTAAATCATCACTGGGTTGACAGGCATTTGGACCCCATGATTCCGGTCACACGGGAAGTAAAAGAACACCTGCGCTAGTGGGTAGACGCTGATCAGCGATACGGATTTGATATTTTGGAACATCATGATGTCTTGCCGGCATCATTGAAAATTGTTGACCGCTTCTCTCTTGCAGGAAACAAGCCTATGTTTATGTATACTTTTGTCTTTTTGAATTTGGTGCTAATACTGTTATATGGAAATGGAATAGGTCTTTGGATTATGGACGCGGATATTCTCTAATGGACGACGGCTGGATTATGAATGACGGACTAGACGCTTGTAATTCAATTCCGTCCAAGACATCTACAGACGAAACAATGAAGCGCTATAGGGTCCATCTCGACTCCCAAATCGATAGCCGGCTTCTGGGCGCCCACGCAATTTCTCTTCCATATCAATGTCTTGGAACTTGTGTCCATCAATCAGGCCATTCAGACATGGATCTGGTATCCCCTGGAGCAATCTCTTTTGGTAGCCACCGACAACACTACGGTGGTGGCCTACACAAACATAGGGGGCAGGACACGGTCAGCTCTACTATCACAACAGACAGATCCTACTTCGTCTGTGTTGGCAGAACGACATAATCGTTCTTGTCGGGCACATTCGTGTGAGATCACCTGAATGTGCTAGCAAGATGCCTTGTCACGAAAACAGATCAGTTTTGTCCCGACCGAGTGGCAGTTTCTACTTCAAATTTCCCAAACCTGGGAAACCCCGCAGATATACTTGTTTGCCACACGTCTGAACAAACAGCTGCCAGTGTACATGACTCTGATGGCAGTGGATACTCGATCCCAGGATTGGTAGACAATGGTGACCTACTACTTCCCTCTCCCGGCTATTCTGCTCCTAGTTCTGCAAGAGATCAGGACGCAACTGGTTGTATTTGCTCTGAATAAGAAATTGCATTCTATAATTACTCCCTCGTTTGGGCCGTTATTTTTTGTATCTGGCGTCAGATATTTCATCAGATGACTTGATAGGGCTATTACATCATCGCTCTGAAATATTGTATCTACTACCGCTCAAGCCGGTGCTAAATTGTTGCCAGTATATGGTGAGATTCTGCTGGTGGACGTCTCGTCCCCGAGGCTTGCCCTCTCTACAAATCATTGTGATTGTAGTTTCGTGACTTTGTATACATGGTGGAGATTGAAGCGCTTGGTCAGCGGGAGACCTCACAGGTATTCGTTCTAAATTCTATAAATATTCCCTCGTTTGGGACGTTTCTTACTATCTTGTGGTCACATAGTTCATCGTTTTCCATTAGACGACTTGATGGGGCTATTACATCATTTACTTTTGGTTCTTGTTATGTTTTTAGAAATATGCAGTCTGTACGTTTGTCTGTGGGACTTCTTGTCAGTAATCCAGCATCGTTTTCCATGACATTATAAATAACGCCTCGTTTGGGTCATTTTTTTTCTAGCGATCTATCATTTTCCATCAGACGACATCATCGCTCTGAAATATTTGTATCTAATACCGCTCAAGCCAATACTGGTCAGATCGTTTAATATATCCACATGAACAAATACATAAAAGCGTGGCTGCGATGCAAATCATCATATTTTGATTCTTGTGAAATATACAGTCAGCATAATTGCCTGTGGGATCATATGACTTCTTGTCAGTACGTCGGCATCACCACCATTTTAATGTTGCGTTTAAATTTATCTAGTTGCTCCTTGTGACCCTCGCGCGCCTGGTTCCCCGAACTTCTAGTAGACAAGTAAATGCAGCTCCCGCTTTGAGCAAAGTTACTTCAGCAACCAAGATCGATGATATTCCATCGTCAACTGGACCTGTTTCACTTCAACGTGTGCAGCTCTATTTTTTCGCGAGGCAGCTCCGAAGATGGTCTCTTGCACAAGGGACTCCAGATTGCTACCGGTCTAAGTGGCTTATCTTTCAGCAGTGGCGTGTCACTAGACACATTGGTTCAAGTCGATTCAATATTCAACAAATAGCGAATTTCCTCCTATATTTGTTTGAGGGCAGGGGTCTGGCCTCTTCGAATGTCGATGGATACCGTTCGGCTATCTCGAAGATCATCAGCCTTTCAACCGGATTTAATCTGGCAAGGGATCCAAATCTTACCTCCGGGGTCAGATCTTTTTGGATTTTAAGGCAAGCAGCTGTTCCCAATTTGCCGAAATGAGACTTAGCTTTGTTTTTTTCGGCGTTTCTTCGAGCCTGCAGCCGTTCTGAAGTTTTTATCATACAAACTGTGTTTTTGTTGGCCCAGGCAACTGCTGCTCGTGTGTTGTCAGATTTTATGCATTTGATCGAATTAATGGAGGATTTATTGTAACGATAATTCAAGCATTTAGATTTTCATATAGATTTTTTCACCATAGGAAGATTCAGCGTGAAAATGCACTTCGGGATTATGAAAATGGTCTGTTGGGTATTATGAAAACACCTCCATTTTGAAAAGTTTGGCATGATTTAAATGATATTTCACGCAGAAAGCTAATCAAACCGGCTGACAATGAGCTTAAAATGATAGGCAAGGGCTAGAGGTCACTAATAATAAGTACACGTTTTTTTATTTGGGAGTGATGAAATTTTTGAATTTGACGAGAAAGCAGAAAATGAAAGGTTCAGATTTCTCATCCTATTGCCAGCATATCGAATTTACCGGTGGTTTATTTATTTCCGAGAAAATCGAGTGACAATTTTGAGACCAGAGGGGAGAACTGACAGGCTGAAGGAATTGCCCTTCTTTTCAATTTAATTTCATTCCCGACATATTTCTCAGCTCTCTGAAACCTCATTATTCGTGATTCTGGTGTCTGACGCAATATATACAGCCACTTCTCTATCCAAATCTGCTATTTGAAAATACTTAATTCTGATTGGTTCATGGTGGTCATTATGATTTTGTAACCTTCTTGAAGAGACAGAAACTGCCTTTGACAGTTATCACTCTGTTGTGTCATGACACCAGCGAGTCGACAGGAATTTGGACTAGTACAATAGAGGCAGGGGATGAACCGGAGTAACAGTTTTGGATATTGATTGGTTGGCTGGTCAGACAGGTGTAAAATGGCAAAACGATTGACTATATTATATTATAGTATATTGCATGCCCCCCGTTTCCCTATTAATATCTATGGATGAAGTTTCTGCCACCTCACCAGTTTATTCCTAAAACTGACTTAACTTGCATTGGACAGGTTTCCGAACATCAGATTGATGGTGGTCCGGAATTTGTGGTTCCAGTCGTCGTAGTCCACGTGGATCAGATTCGCAACCGGGAAGATATTTATTCCTCTCGGGCTCGAGCTCTTGAGGTTGCACCTGTATGAATATTTTGGGTATATGCTACTGACTAAAAGTGAAGTTATGGGCGTTGCCTCTGTACACGACTTCGTATCACACCGTGTCACGTTGCACGTTGTACCACGTGTAAGGGTACTGGATATCCACTAGGCCACACTCCCAAAGTCCGGGGAGATGAAAGGGATGCGGCAGCTGCATGACATAATGGGCTAAGGTGTTGTTGTGAAACACCGCCGTCGAGCTATTATTAGGTAGTGTGAGGGAAAACATAATGAGCTTTCTCGCTTCGGCTATCTAATTTAATGGTGTTTCCAGTCCTCGGGGGCTTGTTGTCTCGCTCGTGATTGCCGCACTGATTTATGTCATGTCATGGATCTCGATCGGCGCGGCGTGTGGTGTTGTGTCACGGGCGTCTACTGCTGCAGCTGCTTTAAGCCCAATGATGGGGATTTTCGACCATCCTTCCTTAAGTGTATTTATGTCAACCCTTGTGCGGAAGCCTCCCATCCAATGGAGGTACCTGTGGCCTGCGTTGACGCAGCAGATCATTCACAAAATCCACCATATGAGTGCCGAACACCACTTGGTTCTGTACCAGAAGTTCATCTTTCTCGTTCCAGAGCTCGGATTGTCTCTCATCCGCTCCAGCAACAAGCCACCCCTCCTCTGGATCGACGCGGGTAGACTCATGATTCGTCTGCCACTAGCTGTACACCTGGTGATGTCGGCTGTGGTACAAGTGATCCGGGCTTTACGCGTTGTGCTGGCTGTGCGACTGACGTTGGGCTTGTTCCGATGAGGACTTTGTATTGCTCCATGAATGTGATGTACCGCTGAAGTGTCTTATTGTACTTTTTCTCTGTCACTTAATTCGGGTCGTTGTATAATCTATTGCATCTCTCGATCGAGTGTGTTCGTCGTCTTCACCGTAGGTTGGATCGGATACGGAGATTGCAGGATTTGAAGCAGGCGCGGGCCCATGAGAGCCATTTTTCGTGTCATTCATTCTCGACCGAAGAGTCCACCAACTACAGGTCCCAGCACGGAGACAGCCAACGGGGCTACGATGTCTACGAGAAAGCCGCCTTTCCCGTAAGATATTTTTCTTTTGTGCCTGCGGGATTCGCCAGGGTCCAGAGGTCTGTCTTATGCTTGGTCGACTTAGCCTCCTGAGTCGGAGTCAGTGGCACGTTCCTTGTATGAGGTTATGCTCACACAGACATCGTACAATTTCAGGGACTGCGCCGCGGTAGTCCGGACTAACTCGGGTGGGGCAATACACGGAGCGCTGGGGCGTGCTTCCGTACTCGAGCAGACATCATGCACAATTAACGCTGGAACCCGCAACCCGGCCCTTTTTACCCCTCGGCCAATTTTGGCCATGCTGTATTGTCGTCGTCTTTACGTCCGTACGTCCGTACGTCCGTACGTGAGCGAGATAGCCGGGAAACGGTTCCACTGAAGAATCCAAATTTGGTATGCTTATTTACCTAGTCAAGGACCAGAAGCCTATTGAATTGGGACCTGCTTGAGTGGAAACCTTGACGGCCATCTTTAATTTTACGCAAAATGGATAATGATCCATATCTCGGAAACCATTCAACTGTTCAATACGGAAGTTGGTATACATCATCGATACATCCAGATACTTTAATCGGGACCTGATTGACCGAAAACCATGGCGGCCATCTTTAATTTATGCAAAAACATTAATGATATATATCTCTGATACCATTTAAGTGTTCTATACCATCAATACAGCATCAATGCATCAAGAGACTTTCATGAATAACCACATCAGTTCCTCTGAGTGGGGGGAAGGATGGGCGGCCATCTTTAATTTATGCAAAATCATTAATGATCTCGTTCTCTGATACCGTTCATGTGCTCGATGTATAATTTGGTATACATGTACATCATCGATGCATCAAGAGACTTACGACAAATGACAGACAGTTCTTGTTTCTCTGGTTGGGCGGAAACCTTGGTGGCCATCTTTAATTTATGCAAAATCTTTAATGATGTATATCTCTGATACCATTTCAGTGTTCTATACGAAACTTGGTAAACAGCATCAATGTATCAAGAGACTTTCAATGAATAACCACATCAGTTCCTCTGAGTGGTGGAAAGGATGAGCGGCCATCTTTAATTTATGCGAAATCATTAATGATCTCTATCTCTGATACCGTTCAAATGCTCGATGTAAAATTTGATATACATCATTGATGCATCAAGAAACTTATTTAATGAATACCGGTTTCTCTGATTGGACGGAAACTTTAGGGGTCATTTCTAATTGCAAAATTTTTGATAATCTGTATATTTGTGACTTGATCTGCTCAAGTCAAAATTGAATACATTATGAATGTACCCAGAGCCGAGGGGTTTTCAGATGCGCAGCTTCGTATTATCCTTTTGCGGGCTACTTTCTGAAAATCCTATCACTTCAGAGACAAAGTCAACCATGATGGTGTACTCTATTTATTTTTCATTATACATATCATCAAACTCACACACCTCAGCCGGGAGAGCCACTGTGGATGTGTTTACGAAATATGTCTTTTTGCCCGTACACGTTGTTGGTCTCCCCAGGGAAAATACCAGTCCGTAGTCAAAGGTGGTCGGGAGTGGCTTGCATCAAGTCAAAGAGCATATATCCATGCTGAGGGTTTGTCGCATCTTTAAAGGCTTCCAACGCAAACTGGGTGCGTCCGGGGTACATCTGTCTCGCCAAGTGCTGCAGTTGAGTGGTATACCTCGGGTTTTAAACACAACCGCGTAGTGCGTATGTAAACTGATGTTTCGATGTTCTTTGTTTTTACTGAATAGATTCTCCACAATGAAGATGATGCTGAGCCGCCGATGATGACTGCCTTTGCTAAAGAGCCGGGATACCCGAGCGTGAGTTCCTGCCATGAGATCATCCATCACCACCAATATATGTCAGGGTCCAAGTCGTTCACGCTGAATAGGTCTATGTTGAGTAGGCCATCCACGAATGTTATGTTGGGCATCGTCTCGTACGCCGCTTGCCATTCCTCGTACCACAACACGACCCGGGCACGGGAAGGCGTAATCATGCTGTCGCCGTGTTGAACGAGTTTCTGGACGAAGCGCGTCTTGCCTGAGCCCGTCAGCCCCGCAATGAGGCAGGTGAAGGGGTGTTGCCACGGGGATCCATGGTTGAATGTGTATGTGCTGAAGTGGTAATCCGCTCTCGTAAATTCGCTACTGGCGAGACGGTATCGATGTCGTCGGAGCACTGGTGTGCGCGGTGAGCCTTGTTACTGTTGTCGGTGCGTTCACCGTGGACTGTATACTCGGTGTGGTGGTCGCTGGGCCCAGGCGAAGTTCGTCTGGCGCTAGCGTGGAGAGAGTCTGTAGATTTGTCTGACTTGCACTCATGGCTGGTCGTTTTGTCCTACGTGGAATGAGTAGAGAGCTGAGATACGCCACGTCATCAAACACATCCCCATGTAAGATAGCCAACAGGGTTAGGAATGTCACCACAAAGACCATTTTGCTTTTTTGGATACGCTGTTTTCAGAGACGGCTGCACTCTGTTCATAGCACAGGCCCTCGGTGGCCGAGTGGTATAAGGCGCTTCGCTGGTGACCGCTAGCCTCACACCGCTGAACTGGCACGGGTTCGAGCCCAGCTGGTCCATGTGTGAAAGTTTGTCAGTTACTTGCCGAAGGGCGGTGGTTCTCTCCGGGTCCTCCGGCTTCCTCCACCAACCAAATTGACTGTCACCATATGAGTGAAACAAACTTGAGTGTGACATTAAGCCAAATTCCCTCCCTCCCTGTTCATAGCACTGTGTTCATGGTCGAGCGTAGAATGACGGCTGACGGCTGTGGTTCCTGGCTTTTTAGCCGTTTTACCTGGTTGTCCATGACCCAGGAATTGAAGGAACTGGAACAGCCTTACCATTTCACGAGATGCACCGTCTTGTCTCGGAGTAGCTCGGTTTTCAAGACACGTTCCAAAGGTAACTCTTCTCGAACATGCCCTTCACTTTACTGATTCGAGGCACCTCCTTTCGTCATGGTTGTGGTTGCTTGAGGTATTAAACGACGGATTTAGCTTCGTTGCTCTTGGTAACGGTGATGGTTGCTCCCTGACTACTTCGGTGATAGGCTCGATTGTAGCCGACCACAAGATTCGGGAGGACATCGTCTTGTATTCTAGGTGAAATATTTCTACATGCGGCCTTTGAACGTCCCGTCGAACCTTAACACAACGGAAGCCTTGGTCTCGTACGTGTGAAAGAAGAAGAACTTCTAGGCTTTCAGAAACTGTTGGAACGGTATGTTGAGGAATTCCTTGTGCGGTTGCAAATACAAGGGTTTGTGACCCGTCTTGAGATGCCCTTGAACGCAGCTACGATATTATCTCCAGTTTTTGTCCGTGTGGGTACGACCCACGCACAATTTAAGAGAATATCGATGCCTGTCAAGATATACCGATTCCCATTTTGTGTTTGGCGAAGGCACTCATATCGACCAAATTCGCTTGCCATTGGGCATCTATACCCCCAACCATGACCCGGTTCCGTGGAAAATGGCGGCGGGTAGCTTGATGTAAGGTATAGATGTCTTTTTTTTAACCAGTCTCGGACTTGGGCTCGTTGTGTGCCCTGAGGCTTAGCGGTTTGATAGAGGTCTGATAATGCACTATGTGCAGCTGGACCAACACCTTCTCCCATCTCTTCATCGTGATGACTGATGAAGGAACCTGGGTCTGGTTTTGGTGAACCGGAGTTCCTTTCTGGTTTCTTTCTTTGGCCTCTTCAGCACATCGTCCATGGCACGTGGCCAGTCCAACTTGACTGATGATCAGTTGTCCTCTGTAATCACCTGATCCACATCAGCCACGGCATCTTTCAACGCGGACCATAGGAGAGGGTGGAGCGTAAATGCACTGTACTATGGCCGAGTCAATTAAGCAAAGAAGGGGCCGCCTCGGACGTACACATCGTGACACATGTGGTTGAGTTGGCAGTCCAGTTCACCGGTCGCGGTTGTGTAGGGTCCGCATCACAGATGTCTCCCCTTCTCCATGATATCAACCTTTTCCTCATAGACCTCTGAGGCAAAGCTGAGAAACCCACGTATTATATGCTCCATCATGGTCAGTACGTGAATGACACACGATGTGACACTCCCTTGCATGTATAGGAAGGAAAAATCCGTGAAAGGCCGTTTTTCCGAGATGGCTCTCCGACATTTTAATCAGGTCAAAGGATCGGGTGGTTGATCAGTTTAATAAAGTAAAAGGTTACGTTCGCCGTAATCTCCACCTGCCGTTACAAATAACCGATAAGAAGGCCGTGGCTTGGTCCTCAAGAATGGTATGGGCGTAGTGGTCCAGTCTGGTGTTATCATCTAACCGGAAATCGTACAGGTCCAACACAGGGCGATGGCGGTGAATACAGTGCCGGATGGTAAACCAATGGCATTGATACATTGCACTCACAGCCGCCTGTGTCGGCAACACCTCTGTAAGCGATTCGTCGGGATCTGTGGCAACGTTTCCCCCCTCCTCAATCGAGATTGGCTTCCTGGCGAGTGGTGATCGGGATCGCCCACGCGGCATGGTCCAGGATAAGTAATTAGAGCTCTATAAAAATCGGCTCTATTCATTAGCAATCAATATGGTGCATCATGGGATAGTAACATGAAAAGTACACCCCACATTATCCGAGAATATCTGGCACCGGAGTCGAAGCTCCTCTCCGAATGCTTTCATTTGGTTCTGACGCCGTATCGGCCTCCGTTGTGTTCATGCAATTGTCACTGGGTTGACTGAGCATATCGGGATAATCTGTGGTGTCGTCGTCCTCCGACGTCCTTAAACTTGGTTGATAATTTGCTCATTGGGCTCGGCCAGTGCGTCCTCAGTAACACTGAACCAGGCCAACGGGACAACTGACCGATCGTCCGATGTAAACAGCTGGTCCACAATAGGCACCAATTTCTCTAAGGTCATCCATAGAGCAGGGCCTAAGGTGAAGCTTTTGGTGGAGTCCTGGTAACGCCCCATGTGTGCAAAGAATGACCCACGGATGGCATTCTCCAGGTGGATGAGGTTATCCTCTAGCTCACCACTCAACACCCGTTTAAATTTGGTCCAGCCGTTACGGTGTAGCGTAACCATATTTGCTGTGAACTCGGGGCTCAAGCAGCAGACATCTCGATCTTCCACGATGGTGACTGTATCTTCATAGACGTGTAAACTTCCTTCAGGTGTAAGAGGAACGACGGCTTGTAGGACAGACGACATGGTCGATGAAATGACTCTCCATGAATGACACACCGTCACTGACCCTCCTATTTATAGTGCATTGGTTCTTCCGGTTGTGCATGTGCAACCCTATTCCTCACCCCACATATATGAGTGAAACAAACTTGAATCCCGTCCTCTCATCCCACACGTCACAACCTTCCGATTCCAAAAGGGAACGTGGATCACGGAAATACCAGGTATAATGGGTACGTAGACGCCTATTGACCTTTTATGACGTGACAACCTTCCGGTTCCAAAAGGGGACGTGGACACATTGATAACGAAAATATTAGGTCCAAAAGGGGAGATACATAACCAATGGCCTAATTTCGTGACAAATGAACTTTGTGACGTCACTTCCGCTCATGTGACCGGAAGTGACCCTTGAGCCGTGCGCATGCACAATACCGGATACAATGATGCGTAGGGTCACGATCACTTCCGTTCACGTGACCGGAAGTGACGTCACAAAGGTCAAAGGTCTCGAAAGTAGGTCACTGGTTATGTATGTCCCCTTTTACTACTACTGATCCATCTTTCGGCAAGGCTTTGGTGTAAGACCTCCCATTGAAAAGGTAATATCCTGGACAAAAGACTGACAATACAACTTGCAGCAGATCCTTTGTCAATTATATTTCGTGAGTCTTACACCAAATCGTTTCCCATCTTTCCCTTGGATATCATTATTTAACACAAATCCGATTTGCATCCAATATTAAAGGACCACTTGCATTACGAATCTGTCCCTCCTCAGGTGCACCTGTTTCTTGAAGAGAGTTTAAATTGCTGAAAATTGTATGAACAAATAGGTACATACTATTCTGTCATTTTGAGAAAAGTTTGTTGCGTGACATGCACACGAGTATTATAATGAACAGATGTTCACCAAAACGATACGTCCGAGTAATGCAGAATATGCCATCCTTGTCATAGAAATACTTGACTGATTTTGGGTAACGTGCTCACATTTTTTCTTTCGATGAAATATCTCCCCTGTAAAACGCGAAAATTGGCAAAAAAGGCCGTTTAGAGTAATTTGTTTGTTTATTCTGAAACCCATGTGCATGTCATCCAACCAAGTTTTCGCAGAATAGCAGATCTATATAGCCTGTTCGTTCTCATAAATTTAGCAAATTATGGGTTTAAATGTTTTTGTTCACCTGCGGATGGACGGATTCGTATACTAAATGCAAGGTTTTTTTTTGCATGTTAATGAGTTGGCCTACCGCTTACGCGTAACCACCACCGTGTATTCCGTGTGGCCGAACCTGTCAAATAACTCATAATAACTCACATTCTGACCAACTTGAATCAAATTCACTGTAAGGCAGCGCAGAACTCCATACAGCATATAATTTTCAACAACCAAGTTTTTTGTTTATAATTCAAACAATTTTAGCAACGACTGATGTTTTCAGAATTAACCCATTTATGAAAACCTCAAAATATCCGTGCTGGCCAGTTTATGGCAGGCTCACTCTATCATGTGTCGCACATATATTCGTTTTACTGCTGTTATCCACTACACCATACCGCTTGATTTACAGTGTACAGATTTGAAAAGAACTCCAGCTCTGGGAATTTCAGTCTTTCCCTGTAATGCATTTTTAAGTGGGGAGCGATAATTACTGGAAAAAGAGGGTTCCGAAGAAAGATTAGGATCAGGGGGCGTGTGAGATTTGTGGGTTTGTGGGCTTTGGGGGTCCATTTCAGCCAATCAAATTACCCCCTTCATGTGACCGATTATTTGGTCACAATTTGTCACAACTTGGCCGTCTTGTTTGATCACGTGGTACTGTAGCATATGAAGAGAATGATTTGCATCACAGTACCATTCCAATCGCCGTATCCGTGCAGACGTATACTATGCATATTTGCATGATTTTCAACCCACAATCTAACAACCCTACCCGATCTTGATCTTCAGTCTTCGGAACCCCTCTTTTTCGACTGCTGTAGGGTTTGAAACATGTTACAAACAACGATGACTACAAAGGAAGTTAATTTCTAGAATGAGCTTTGTGCTAGCCTGCTCAACCTTTTATTATTTACTACCGCCAGTAGAGTTCATAGCTGCAAAACGTATAAAACGGTGAATGAATGTTAAATATGGAAATATCATTAAAATCAATTTGGTCAGTCTGCTTGAGAGTGTAATTCATTCTTGTCCTTATCTCTGTATAGAATGACAAATTCTGCAAACACAATCCTCAGCGAAAAACAAATGTCAAAGGAGAAGCCTAATTATTCGAAGCATCCATCATACGTCTCAAAAGTGTTCACTATACGCGCTGGTGTCGACGATTGCAGCCGATGTGTGGGCACTACGTGGCAGTAAAACGGCAATCGTCCAATACGTCTCAAAAGTGTTCACTATACGCGCTGGTGTCGACGATTGCAGCCGATGTGTGGGCACTACGTGGCAGTAAAACGGCAATCGTCCAATACGTCTCAAAAGTGTTCACTATACGCGCTGGTGTCGACGATTGCAGCCGATGTGTGGGCACTACGTGGCAGTGTTGTACTTTAAGCAGACAAACGGCAATCGTCCCTTGCAGACTTACCTGTTTTACTTTTCACCATTTATACCAACAGTACAGTCCATAATTGCAAACTTATAGAATAGTAGAAATTCAAAATATAGGAATGTGATAAAAAGAAGTTCCCGAGAGATTAATTTAGTTTCATCATAATTTGTCTGAAAATGAAAATCTAAGGAAGTCTCTTCTTGACACAATGTCTTCCAAACATCACTAAGTTCACAATTAACTGTTGCACCACGCATTAAAAAGTCAATTATTGCAGCACATTTGTAGCCCTATTTATTTTATTTTTTCGATAAAAAGCAACTATCGTCCCACTTTTTAAACTTGAGCGAAGTGTATCTGGCAGACGACATTCGAGCAGACGATAGATGAACAGTCGAGCAGACGATAGATTCACAGTCAAACACAGAGGACACACGCGTAACTCACACAACGGATTGTAACAGCTTGAATTATTCATGAGTCAGTTCTGCCCTTCCAGAAGGTGGAGCACTCACACAGCAAATTTTAGCAGCCTAAATTCTTCACGAGTCAGTTCTTCACTTCCAGAACGTGGGACGCACTCCTACCAAATTTTAGCAGCTTAAATTCTTCATGAGTCACTTCTTCCCTTCCAGCAGATGGGGTGCGAAATGAATGACCATCGGGTTGGTCCGATCGTTCCCGAAGATGTAATCCACCCACGCACAGACGTACTCGTCCCGGCTTATCTTGGCATCTTTGTTCGTATCCATTGCAGCGAAGATCTTTCCAACCACCTTGGCATCGGTAACGCCGAAGCAGCCCAATCCGACGATCATCTCTTGCATGGAGATGAAGCCGTCCTGATTCTCGTCAAAGACGTCGAAGAACACGTCAACCATGCGTTCCAAGCTTTCTTTTGCCAGATGAGGGTTGCCCTCGATGAGTTGACCGATGGCTTTTACGTAATCGTCTTCGGAGGTTTTCTTTCCGGCTTGCATCGCTTCGTTCATGGCCCGGACCATCGGTAGACCGATCGTTTCCGCGGAACCATCGCTTGCCGACTTTGCAACGTGCTCGCTGAGAACCATGTCCCAGCCGTGTACGAGCCAGTCGTAGATGAGGTGTCTCCGTTTATCGTCCAACTTGTGTTGTTTCACAAATCTCTGTGAAATCTCCGCATAATCTTCTCTACTCATGAACCCGTCTTTGCGAACATTAATCATTCGGAACCAGGTGCGGAGTTTTCCTTCCACGAACGGCGTGAATTTAATCTGGTCCGCATCAATGGACTTGGGGACTAAATCAGCTGTAGACATTTTTGAAATATATCTGCTGTCTCCAGATGCGATATGCTAACGTTCTTATTGTTCTTCCGTGGGAAATATCTCTCAGCTTGTGTGTCAACCAACATTCGATATAATGTGGTATGAACTGGAGGTCGGACTGTATTTATATAGTGGTCAAATGAAATACAGAAAGTCGATGATTTGTTATTTCTAATTTGATGGTCTTTGCTAATTGATTTGAGGGTTAGTGAAGTCTCGCGATCGAGAAAAAGCCTTCATAATTCGCCAAATTCCTGTTAATAATGACAAAGGAGATGAGATATGCTTAGTTAAACCAATCCGTGCCACACCTTATTGACTGTGATAATTACGGAGTATATATGTATCTGGAAACTAAGCTTTGATTGCAATGAAATGGGTCATTTGAACACGATGGATAACACAGCGTACGCTCAAGTACTAACGCTCAAACTGCCAATAGCCCTGGATGTGCGGAATCGAACGCATTACGAAACGTGCGTGTGTACAATGGCCCATATCCGACATGCTATTTGTTTTAGTTTTATAAAGAAATAAACATATAACAAAACAAAAAACAAACCTAGAACTAAAAACTATTAATACAAAACCAAAAAACGGCATGTCGTATATAGGCCATCGTACATTTGGCCTGGAGATGCCACACGTTACCATCAGTCTGTGATTTACGACCGCACAGTATATTCAAAATCTGGACTGAAGTCGCTCTGTAGCCTTGTCAGATCAGTCAAGATGATATTTGCCAGCGTCAGGTATCCTCAATGGACCTGGACCCTGAGTAAGTTAAGTTGATGTCACGTTACATGGGGGAGGCGACATGCTAATTAAATTGTATAACGATCTCCACCAGCCATTCAATTGTCATGGATGTTGGGGGCCTACGTCATCAGGTTTCAGGCCCACAACCCAACCACCTCGCTGGGGGTCTAATAACAATGGAGCCTGCGAAATGGAGCATGCGCTGTGGGGAGGTTGCCCACAACCACTGACTCGCTGTACAAGATAACTACCTGGTCGATTTTGGTACATTTTCTCCAGATTTGAGAATTTTTTTTTTTTTTTTTTTTTGTGCGAAACTCTTCTGCCAGGGAATTCAAGGAGAACAGCATGCTGCTATTTCCTGAAGTAAACTTGTTTAGTTCGTTCAGACGGGGAGACCAAGTTACTCGCATAAGCGAGGCAGACCAAATCTAGCTTAGCCGCTCCAAAAATCTGATGGTTTACATTACATTTTGACCTCTAAAATATATCCGAAACGTAACATAAAGTAGAACTGAATAGTTGTCGATGCTCACCACCTTCAGCTTAGGACTGGTTGGCCATCTCTGCACGATGAAAGGCGAGAGCTATTGGTAGTGGTAAAGTGTATGGATAGATCATTCATTACAAGGAATTAAATGCTATGCCCATGCAGTCCGCAGAAAATTACTGTTATGACAAATACGCTATTCGATGATATGACAAGACGAATGCGCGGTAGAGAATTACAGTCGGTGATCATACGACTGAATCCAAAGGGGATACAAGAATTTCAAGGACCTGTTAAAGGATCCTACCACACAGTCAAAAATTGGCGATAGGTGTTACCAGAAGCCTGGTGTTACATCACAGGCCCGCAAAACAAGTGTCGAAATATGGGAATATAGTGTCGAAGCATGTCTATATATATAACCCCATGCTTTATATAAATCCACATCTGATTTATATAAAGCATGAGATTATATATAGAAACCCTATATTTCGACACTTCACCCTAATACCGCCCACACCCCCCAAAACTCTTGTTTTGCGGGCTTTCTGATATTACTTATCATATATTATACACAGTCAGAAAAATGATGATGGCCCATCGCCATTTATTGGTGACGAGGCCCTGTTGTCTCCATTTATTGGTGAGGATAAATGGTGACGTGGTCGATCCATCGCCATTTATTGGTTGGGGCCTGGTCATCGCCGATGAGCAATAAGTGTAGATTTCAGTTCATCGTCATTTTTTTGACGATGGGGCCTGTTTATCGCCAAAAAATTGGGATGAGTTCATCTCCAATAAATGGCGATGAGGTCATCGTCAATATATGGCGATGGCTCTAACCACAGGCCCGCAAAACAAGACTTTTGGGGAGTGTGCAGGCACGGCGGAGCCGCGGGGGCTACGGGGGCTGAAGCCCCCCCAATAATTTGGCCAACATTTTTCTAAAATTCATATGATGTCAACGCAAAAATACTTCAATGAATACGTATTTTCGAAAGGAATAGTAAAATGAATTTTCTGTGTCGCATATCTATCGCACAACTAAAACTATTTACAACTGTCCAGCATTATTGGGACAGCCAAATCTCTAGTTTTTATTACCGACATTGGTTAGCAATTTTCAGGTTCACAAAATCATAAAGAAAGAATTCAAGAAGACAAAATAAGGTGATGAAAAAAAAAAGCATATTCTTCATATTTATTTTGTCAATCACATGAAAACATTCATCAACATGCTCTTTACAGTTCGCAGTCTTAGGTGACTAGTACCTTCGCCTAATTGTGCTATGATACTGGGACGGTGGAGCAGGAGCTAGGACCATTACTTTCAGCAAAAACAGAAAAAACCCACACACATACACACACGAAACAAAAAATTAGACAGAGAAAGACAAAGAACCGATAGAGTGACGCGAAAACACCTATATCTGTATTGAAATCAGATTTTAATTTCCGATAAGTTATAACCATGAGAGGCATCGTTGCTTATTCACATGATTTACAAGTTGTGCTCGTAAATGCTGCTCTGGTACACGCTATGACTGCATGATTACTCCAAAAATCGACCAAATATTCGCCTCAGATTCTCGTTGTTGATGACTTCCTTCGCTACATGTATATCAACTAAGTTGTACGTATTTCATCACCTTGGTTGATATAGCGAATGAATTCGTCAACAATGAGAACCAGGTTCTTTCCTATAGACATACACGAGCATATGCAGTGGACCGAGATAAGTTTTCAGCCTACGTACCGGTAGCGCAGAAGTTGAACGTTCGCTGGCGGCAGTAGAATTTTCAATACACATGAATCACAAGGAGACAAAAGGCTCCCCAACAAGTAGAAAAATCTCTGTGCTAGTGACATGATCGAAGCTTAATGAACCTTTGGATTGAATATATATATGGATTGATATATATTTAAATTATCTATTCTTCCGACCGTCATTTTGCTTGACGCTGAATATTTTGGGGAAACAGGCAACACAAATGGAGTTTACACGGGCGAGGATTTCTTGCTTTATTGCTTGGAAATACGCTAGAATGCCTCTCCGGCCATCTAAGACCCCTGGAGCTTCCGGGGCCTAGGCGGCCCCTGGACCCTCGCCTAGTTGTGCTGTGATAGTAGCCCCCCCCCCCCAATCATGAATTGCTTCCGCCGTGCCTGGTGTGGGCGGTAGTATTAGGGTGAAGTGTCGAAATATGGGGTCTCTATATTTAACCCCAAGTTCAAGTTCAAGTATTTATTGCACAAACACCATAAGAGGCAGAGTACAAATTAAATCGAACAATTAACCAGAGTAACAATAGTATGCACATTTGACACCCTGGGTGGGTGAAGATAAGCAGTCAGACATTCACCCAGACTGCGTGGATATATTGTAGATGGAATAGTACTAATGCGAAATATTATGATGCAAATATAGCAAGAACGTGTGCAAATAATATGATAATTCACCAAGACGGCCCTGTATGTAGTACAATGCATAAATTAGCGTTGATTATACCATTCATAAAGAGTAGGTACAACTACCTTGGATAAAGGCAGCACAAGACATAATCATGGCAAACTTGTTAGTATCATTCATAGTGTTGAAATCATTAAAGCGAGCAGATATTTTTTGAAATAGAGAGATCCTATCTGAATGAAATCTGTTACATGATAAAACAAAATGTTTCTCATCTTCTACTACCATACACACCATGATGTGGATTTATATAAAGCATGGGGTTATATATAGAGACCCCATATTTCGACACTTCACCCTAATACTACCGCCCACACTCCCCAAAACTCTTGTTTTGCGGGCCTGTGCTCTAACTCATCGTCATTTATTTATTTATTTACCAATATTTGAATAGGAATTGCCCCATTCAGGCCTAGCCTGCTCTAACAGGGGGTCCTATATTGGTGACACTGTCGTCGCCTTTTTTTAGTCATAACCATAACCATTTGTTAGACTGTGTAGTCCAGTCGTATCTATTACACTACATATCGCTTAACAACAACAGTTATTGACAAGGTTAGTATCCGTAGTTCAGCTGTTTGAAGTCACGGTGTCCAAGTTTCAACCGAAAAATAATCTGTTCCCGGTTGCGCGGAGCGTTAGAGTCAAACGAATGTGAATGAGAATTATCGGAGCTGCAGGGCGTGGACTGAAGTCATTGCATAATTACTTGCCGTATACAGTATCATTATACTTAATTCAAATGTCGAAATTTGTGGATCGTCAGGAATGACGATTTCACATTTTACTGTACCGTATACATTCAGTCATCCAATTTACTGTTTCATGCTGATATTTAGCTTGTTTGAACCACTTTTCTATGAGAGCATGGTTGGTAAATTACGTACCGTGAGACATCTGATTTTATTCAAAAGGCAAGTAAATTTTCTCCACTACATTGCTAATCAATTTGACTATAGTAAAATGTTAATGGCTGCGCTGACCTCTCCCCCTTCCCCCACACACAATTCATCACCATTCGATACAAAAGGTCTCTTGAAATTGAAAGGGATATTGTGCATTTATTTCTGTAATGATCCACCACTTTGGATGAGAGATAAAGGCAAAATTGACCCAAGTTGATGTGTAACCTTGGTTTTTGACAATTGTATACCCAGGGGGCTTAGATACATGTCCAGATTTATTGAGCGATTATTTCATTGCAGGAATTCTTGTTCCTGTCATATTCAATTGGTGCACGGATGTTATGCTTCAAATCGAATTATAATATAAACTATATATGGTGCATTCTTACTTGACTAGCGCAAAAAGTGTTCATCGTTATACGCTTAGCATTAACAATCTGTGAAAGGCAGTCAACTTGGACCCAACATGGTTGCCAATTTAATTAATAATGATGCTGAGCTGAGGATGATTCTCCGTTTGTCAATCGTGACCTTCTGCCATCAATCAAGGTGTGTCATCTGCTGACTTATTTCATATCAAGAGATACGTAGCGAAGCCGATCTGCGCTTGGATAAAACCAATCAGTTTTATCCGTTTCAAAAGGCAGCAGATTGAGTGCGCAATATCACAGCTAGATGAGGCATGAACAGGTAAAGAGCTTAGCTCATAACTCGCTTATTTTCCCAATATGTGTACTTGCTTCATTTGTCAGTCGTAATATATGAAGAATGAATGCTTCAAGTTTTCTTCTTGCTTCATGTGTCAGTCGTGATATATGAAGAATGAATGCTTCAAGTTTTCTTCTTGAAATCAGCGAAAGGCTTGAGAATGACTGACTCAGACCAAGCTCAAACGGATGGTTATGTTGTTAGAGAGGTAGATGAGTAGTTTGAGTCAGCGAAGATCCCATATTAAGCGAGAAACGTAAAAAATTTGGACTTAGTCATGTAATCGAGGACCTTTTGCACAAAGAATCGTAGAAATGAGTTCAAAATAAGCATAGACGAGAAGTTTCCGGTATATGTTGAAGATCGATATTAATGTTCGCATTTTTTAATAAATATATATATTCATGGAGCATTTGCTAAGCAGCTATTACTGCTATGTCCGCTCAATCTTAGCTTTTATTCCTCTGATGTGGAAAACGTAAAGTGAAACTAGACAGATGCCAACTTTCGTTACTCCATACAGCCTATTTATTTGTGTTCAGTTTCATGTGACATCATATAGCTAAGATACTAGGTTTGTTTATTCAGGCTGAGCAATTATGAATGTTTAGAAACACTGAATACAAAACAGCTCGATGGGCTCCAATACCCTTCGGCGATCAGTTTTTGTCTATACACAGCAAACATGCATTATATAAGATGTATTTGTAGAACTCTGACAACTAGGTTGACACAAATGCGATCTAATAGGATTGACTGCAGTTCTTTCATACAAGAAATACGAACGATATTGGCCGGGGTCAGGTCGTTCTCTGAAGTTTTGCGAGAGCATGACTTTATTTCTAGCTCTAAGTAGACTCTTATGTATAGCTATATAGGTATAATCTTTCATGAAATAGGTACTAAATAGAATCTGACCTGACAAAATAGGTCAAGGTCAATTATCTTGAAAAACATCTGGTTATCGCCAGATGTATACGTAGTATTAATTTGGAAAGCCTAACTACATTTCTTCGCGTTATATAATGGTAAACAGTAAATGAAATTGAGAAAATAGGCCAAAGTGCAGTCAACTGTGATAGGCTTCTAGCCAATTACCAGTTACATATGTAATATGAATTTGGAGACCCTGGCTCATATATCCTTAAAGAAATACAAATGAATGGCAGAATTTGACCTTAATAAAATGGTCGGCCATTTTTCAATAGACTTCTGACCCATCATCAGCTGCATATGTCGTATGAATTTAAAATGTCTAGCTATAACCCTTCTCGACATCGTGTCCACAAGGAAACCGGACAGACGGACAGATGACGCCGACGACGACAATACCCTTCGAAGGAAAAATAAACAGAAAAATGATAAAAAAAAGTATTCATACCGTCTTGCGGAAGGAAGCATTTTATTTACCTCATTAATTTAGATACAGCCCCCATTTCATGTCATTCGTTCAAGTAATAAAACCAAATGTTGACAATACGTATAACTCTGTCAATATGGCTGAGTCAGATGTAATGAAGTTTGGACAGATTAAACTAAAATGAAGGTAGATTTGTCAATGCAATGACGTATATCCCCGCGTCCCGGGGGGGGGGGTCCACTTTTCGTTCAATTGACTATGAATATTATCTCCAAGTGACATCCTATACGACTGGGATACGAAAACCAACATCCATATAGCTGTTTGGACAAACCATGGGACGGGTTTTACTCAAGTATATATAAATTTCCATTCCTTACAAGCGTCTGGTCCGTCATTCATAATTCAGTCGTCGTCCATCGAAGAATATCCGCGTCCATAATCCAAAGACCTGTTCCATATTCCATATAACAGCATTAGCACTAAATACAAAAAGACAATCATATACATACACATAGGCTAGTTTCCTGCAAGAGAGAAGCGGTCAACAGTTTCAATGATGCCGACAAGACATCATGATGTTTCAAAGATATCATATCCGTATCGCTGATCAGTATTCTTAATCCATATGATATTCGTTGTAAAGTCGTCATCTAGAGAATGATATATCTCAGTCACGCTTTGATTGTGTCTGTTCATATGAGTACCATGAAGATCTTGAAGTACATGGGTCCTACGGCCCCTAGCCCCGCGTTAAGCGGAATTAGACACAAGTTACGAAACGTAACGCCATAGATCTTGCATGCTACGCGCATATTTTGCTATATCAGCATGCGATATATATATATCGGCAAATTTGAGAAAATTTGACAGACGCAATATGATATTTTTCTTGGATATCTGAGCTTATATTGTTTTCGATGAACGTAGTTAACCGTTCGTATTTTAATATGATTCTGTTTTAAAGCGTAGTACTGAACTTCAAAATGCATAAATCGCCATGCAAAGCTGGATTCATAGCTGGTTCTGGAAGCTGCACCGTCAAGCTTCTTTCAACCATGTTAACGAGGGCACTTCAACAGGTAAAAGCATTTTGGGAAAGGTACTGCGCCAATATTTCTAAAATCTCTGACGTTGAATGTATGTGGATATTGAAAAATTCTAAATGTCTTACGGAATAACTTGATGCTAAAGGTCAGGACCTTATGGACTGTCTATCTGTGCTCAAGAAAACTGATCGCCGATATATTCGTCAGAAGCCATAAAGCTTTTTGTAGCTCCGCTATATACACGGGATATCATGCATGGGATTTTTTTTTTTTTTATAGATTTGCTTGAAGTTCTCATTGATAAAAGCTATGTGAAATTTGGCAACCCAATATATCAACAGCATATAGGTATTCGAATGTATGGTGGCCGATAAGGGACATCGCTGCATTGTTTCAGGTATGTGGTTTGGTAACACGAAGGCAGGATGCGAAGCGCGAAGGCAGGATGCGAAGCGCGAAGTCCAACCACGAAGCCAGGATGCGAAGTGCGAAGGCAGGATGCGAAGCGCGAAGTCCAACCACGAAGGCAGGATGCGAAGCGCGAAGGCAGGATGCGAAGCGCGAAGTTCAAACACGAAGGCAGGATGCGAAGCGCGAAGGCAGGATGCGAAGCGCGAAGTCCAAACACGAAGGCAGGATGCGAAGCGCGAAGGCAGGATGCGAAGTGCGAAGTCCAAACACGAAGGCAGGATGCGAAATGCGAAGGCAGGATGCGAAGCGCGAAGTCCAAACACGAAGGCAGGATGCGAAGCGCGAAGTCAAAACAAGTGCCACTGCGCATGACCCGATGAAAGCGAGGCCATGCCGCCATTTGAATTATTTTATTTACCAATGCCGAGATCAGAGTATAGTCGCCTTTCTCGTCGGGATGGTTTACATGAAGAATAAAGTCTGTATATGCTTAGATAGACGAGTACAAGACCAGTCTTTCTTTATTGCCGGAACCATTTCGTCACTCGATACAGTCAAAATCGCTGATTTTCTTGATTCAAAGTATAGTTCATTTATGCTCGATTTTATTGAAGACAGCGTCATCCGTCAATATTTTAACGTCGGATATATCGTCGGAAATTCTTCATATCAATCACGACATCTGCTATACAATAATAATATGATCGGAAATTTTACATAAGATTGGAAAACATACAATAAATGTTTCACAGAAACCAAGCATAATAATATTACATATCATACTGTATCACAGAAACTTAGCATATTAAATACTGGTATATATAATTGTATCACAGGACCAGAATATGATTACAAAATATGGAGGACGACAAATTAAGTTGGACGCAAAATTAAA